>JADBHU010000549.1:0-41781 GCA_017140155.1 Fusarium devonianum
GTTCTTACCTGACTGGATCTTGGGTCGCTCATACGTATACCAAGCACAACTGATTGCTGTCGCGAGAAGCACGAGAACATAAAGGCTATAAAAGCACCCTGAAATATGTTAGGCAATCAAGGATACGCAGGTATGGTGTAAAACCTACTAAAGGTTGGTATGGAACTCCATGCAGGGGTTTTATCTATGGCGTCCATGGTAGATGATGAGTGTTGATGAGTGTTGATGTTTCTGAAGACGACCAAGAAGCAAACTGAGTATTTGACAGAAAAGAGTTCCAAGTGCGTGGTCGCATGTAGTGGCAACCTAAGACGTGCTTTGAATTGCTTTGGGTCACATGGCCAGTAACATGCATACATGCAAGGACCAACCTACATGTCCCTTCCCCATCCCCAAATCCATGTGCCCCTTGTATTTCGCCCCTTATTGTCCCAGTTCTGTCCCATGTTTTGATTCTGATCGTAGCCGTTGTATTCCCCCATCGCTGGGTCCCGCGGCATGTAGTCTTGCTCATTCATGGCGTTGTGTTGGATGTTCGGTCACCTGCAAGATTAGAATCTCGCTTGGTCAGTCACCATGATGAATAGCTACCTTCCAGAAATGTCAATCGCGAGGCTAGTAGCCTCACCCGCCCAGACTTATGTCGGAGATAGCGGCGGCGGAGACAAGGGGGGGGAGGTGCCAGGGCAGCAGGGCTGAGGAGGAGTCCCATTGCTCGGAGGTGATGGTGGTCGCTGGCCATAGTGATGAATACTGTTGATTACGGCGATGCTATTGAAGATGATAATGGGGATGTGGAAGCTGGAATGACGTTTTGATAATAGTAAGAATATCGATGATAATAGCGGTGATAGAAAGACGAGATTCTACTACTTACGTTTCATAGATATAACGAAATATTGTTATTGTGGCAACGACAGCGGGACATGTAGACGACTCCTGCCGAAAACATATTCCCAATTCCGAGGTACTAGGTAGTTGCGGTCGACCTAGTACGTATCTTAGCCAGCTCCGCCAGCTTTGTAAGATTGTTCGCGATCGCCTGGCGGTATAGCAGGGGCAGTTGGACGGGCTGATCGACCTATTGGGGGAAAATATACATAAAATTTATAAAACCTTAGGAAAATATAAAGATTATAATATGTTTATTAATGGGCCGATAGTACGCTGATAGCAAGTTGGTTGCAACTTCGGCCCCAGAAGCTGCTGCGACTGGCGGGAGACTTATAAATCTGAAGTCTCAGTTAAGAACCCGTCTCTCTGTTGGCGGTCGTTCTTATCAATCAGTCCCTCACTTATTCGCCTCGGTGTAGCCAGCAAACAGCTCTCTATTGGTCCGTTGTTCTTTTGGAGTGCCAAGGTTGATGTGTGAGATTAGTTGCTAGTCTTAGCCAGAGAGTCGCCAAGGGCAACCTTGAAGGCTCGCGGGACCTCTTCCAGCGTCAATTGTCAGTGGAGCAGCCAACAGGCCGGGAAAAGTGAAGAGGGCAGGCAATAGTGGTGCTGAATATAGATGGAAGAGAAGGTGAAGAGACGACTAGCTTCGTCTTAGACTAGACTGCCACCAAGCGCTCTCATGATGGCATACCAATTGCGGTTAATTGCCAGGATCGGTTTCCTGGATGAGTACTGGATTCAACCTCAATTCTCAAATGGCGCCGCAAGGCGAGATCAAGACGGTCATGAGGCAGGGCGAGATCATGCTGTTGTTCCAGATGGCCATTACATGGGCATATCTTGACCAAGACCAGGCGATTTGTTTTGGGAAACGACGCAGTGTGGCGGCTGAAGAACCGAAGTGAAACTTATACGAGGTTGTGTGAGAGTACAATCAGCCCTTTGCAACTAGAATGACCAAAGTTTACTGGCAACACTACACTTTGACTCGTTCCCTTACACTGTACACTGTAGGGGGTAGCCAAAATCTTGCAGATATTTTGCTCATGGCTCAGTAGATAGTGAAAGCAATGACAGTATAAACATCAGTGGGAGGGTGTCTCGCCATTGTTGGCGGGTTTCGCAATGTAGCCGCACGCCATTACCCTAGACACTCATGATCGTTCGCCGCGAATTGTCGTAACAGGCTGGGTACCTTCTGCTATGATTTTGAAAGGCCCATATCAGTGATTGCCTGTTATTCATTGACCGATTGTCTATCTTTTTGTGTTACTCATACCACCTACCTAGTTAGTGTTGAGTAACAATGTAAGAGGTCCAGTGACAAAGAATGTGGCTATGAGGTACGTCAGATGCTGGACTGTGGGTGACAAAGACGCCTAACGTTAAATGCTAGGCGCCTCCTACTCGTGACGCTGCTAACAAACTTGTCTCTTGCATCGCATCACGGACTGGTTCTCCTCTCCCAACAAAACCCTCAGCCGTCTCCTCGACATTTCTTCACTGTCTCCGAAACCTTCACTTACTTTTATAGATATCCCCCCTTGTCGTGTTCGTGTCAATGTACTGTCGCCTCCACACACCAATTCAAGAGCACTAAATATACTATCGGCCCCTTGTGCTCTCCACTCGCATCCGCCGCCCCATCTCTCGAGGAGTCCAGACTCCAGACTCCAGGCCCCCGGAATTACCCTTTCGTATCCTGCGTGTCGCTCCTCTCGAATCAATCGCCAAGTGACAGAGCCTCGAGCCTGCTGACGACTCCAACACGGCTCTCCCCTGCTCCTTTTAGGCTGCTTGGCCTCCGTCTCTCCAGTCTTGATCGTCTCCCGCTCTGCCGCGCATCATGGCGGCGGCTGGCCTGATCGACCCGACCAAGACGGGCAACTATCCCGTCGTCCTCGGCGATGCTCTCCTCGGCAAGACATCCAACGAAATCTTCACTGGCTTTCGATGTACGTTCGTATCTTCGCGCGCCAGACCCCTCAGACGTTTATAATACTCCTAGATAACCACAAACCGACCCTCTCCTCCGACTCGGCCCCGAACTCGGCCCGCTTGAAGCCCTCCGTGCCTGGAAAGACAGCCTCTTACGACCTCACCTATACCGATAACGACGGAAAGTACGGTTTCACGGGTACCAGAAATACAGACAACAACCAATATGTTCTATACTTTGACCCCAGCCGCGAGGTCTTTGTCCTTGACTTGGTCGACTCCACCTTCAACATGAACGTCACCAGACTCCCCGACAATAACGACTCCGATAGCCTGCATCGTCAATACCCTCACATCGACAGCAACCAGCCTGTTCCCAAATCCAACGGCAAACCCGAGAAGAGCAGTGTCAACGCCGAAAAGCCTGCGCCCAAGGCCCGCGCCAAGCCGACAACGCAGAAGAAGGAGGTCAAGCGAAATCCTGAGAAGAAACAGGCCCCCAAGAATTTTGAGCTTTCCCTCCCGATGCCGATGCCTGCCGAGCCTCAGAAGCCCGCCGAGCCCAAGCGAAGTGCGCCGCAGCCTCAGGATGAGGAAGAGGAGGACGAGGACGACGATGGCGGCCTTCTCGTTGAGTACCCTGGTGCCGATACCGGCCGCGGTCCGAGGCCAGATTTCTCACCGGCGTTTCCTTCTGTGCGCCGCTTTGACGAGTTCATGGATCAGCGCGAGTCCGAAGGCGATGACGCCGATGGCGAGGAAGACGACGAGCCTGATATGGATTTCAAGCTACCCAGCCCTGTCAACCATCATGCCCAGCAACAACAAGAGCCAGAGCCAGAGCCCATGGATCAAGATGTCCCAGAACAAACAGCGATCATTTCTGAAGATGACCTGGAGAAAGACTTGGCGAATGCATTTGAAAATTTTGAAAATAGCCAACAGGAAAGCCCGGATGGTGGCGACGAGAGTGAGATTAGCGAGGAGGACTAAAATATTGAAAATCCTACAGTTCAGGTATACTGGATAGCGCGACTCTCAAAAGCGTAACCAATTCTTTGGATATATACGGCGTTCTTATGGGGCATTTTCAAACTTGTCGGCAGCACAGGATAATGACGGATGAATTTGGAGTTGGGCAGAGATAACATTGTATGGAGTGATAGTTTGATTTGATACCACTCGCAGCGCCAGCACCAGCATTGGACTTTGATTTCACACCTGTTGCCAGTGTAATATAGCAATATATCGAAACAAGAATACATCTTTGAAAAACATGACAGTATTCGAACCTCTTTGTCACTCAACCCGTTGCGCATCCTCTCCCTCGTTGTCCTTCTTCCACTTCTCCCCCGGCAAATGATCCGTGATGCCCTCAATCGCGTCCTCCCACCAGATCTGCAGCTCCGAATGCGCCAGCACCTTGCCCCACTTCTTCAGCACGTCGTTGTCGAGCGTGCCGACCGAGAAGCTGATGGTGTCCGAGTCCTCCTTGCGCCAGAAGAGCCAGCTCCCGCAGCTGGTGCAGAAGCCCCGCGCGCAGCCCTTGGTGGCGTGGTACCGCGAGAGCGTCGTCTGCGAGCTGAATGCGATGCTGGACGGGGGCACTTTGTGCAGCCAAGCGATGAGGGAGCCCCCGTTCTTGCGGCATTGCGGGCACTGGCATGTCGAGCACTGGGGGGGTCAAGACGGGTCAGTGGAACGGGTCTAGAGAGTGAGCGATGCGGTTGTAAGAACGTACGCTTTTCTTCCAGTCGTGGCTGGCTGGGAAAGATACCGTGTAGCGGACGGAGCCGCAGAGACACCCGCCAGTGACGACCTTTGGATATTCCTCTGAAACCATTCTCGAGCGATATGGATATACGAAAAAGTCGTGACGGTAAGATCTTGGTTGCGCCCAGGGCGAGGGGAAAGTGATGATGATGATATAGTGAGTAAGTTTTTGAGTTTATTCATTTGAAGGATGGCCCTCATGCGCGCTTATATATATGGTGACTAGGTATATGTGTCAACGACGCCTTTGCTTCGCATTTCCACCAACCGCCTCTGTTCTTGTCGATTGGTCTCTGTCGTCACTGTCGTGACATCAAAGGGCGTCCTGAGGGGGCATGTCATTTAGTGCCGTCGATCGGGTCCAAGCTGTTTTGGCCCCTCTAATAGCTTATTTTGCTTCAGCTTCGTCGAATGCAAGTTGCCTCCAGCGGCTCTAGTACTAATACACCAAGGCATGCGCCATGTAACGCGCCTCTCGCGTTCGTTTCATACTGCTTCCCATCTTGCAATCCACCCGACGCTCTCACCTGCATTGCGAACAATGCACAGCCGGCCTTTGGGATCTTGCGCAACATCATCAAGGATCTTTTCGACGGCAATGGATCCGATGGCCACGCCCTGACCCTCGCTGAGACTGAATGACCCTGTAGTGACAAAGCCGATGAGATCCTCTGCATCTGGAACGAGTGGATGGCCGTTCATGTCGGTCTGGTTGGCCGGCAGAGGAGGGTAGGGCGCAGGCTTGGAGACAAGCTCCAGGGCAAGTTCACGCTTCAGAGAATCTAGGTCGTGCGCCCTGGAGTGTTTGGCAGATTTCCCCTTGGAAGGACCAGGGGGCGGGATGCGAGCAAGCCACTGAGAACGCAGGTCGCGTGGAAGAGAAGAGGAGCGCGATGATGACGATTCAGGCGGGATGGTTGCCGGAACTTCGGCCTCGGTGGAGGGCGGAGCGGCGACTGGGCGAGAGGGGAGGCGGTAGATGCGAGCGCAAGATGTGACGACGCCGCGGGAAAGAAGCGATATATGAACAGTGATTATGGAATTTGGGGGCGTCCGCTCTAGTAGAGGAGTAGGAGATTGAAGGGAGTTCGTGACGGTTGATGACTGGGGAGGTGAGGTAATAAGTTGGTTGAAAGATTCTTTGGAGATCTGGAACATTTCGGGAAGAAGTGAAACCTCTTGCTGCGTTATATCCTCTGTCGATTCGTCTTCGTCGATATCCATGGAATCTTCAATGTCGCTGCCCGAGTCTGTTCCGCGTTGCAAGTGCGCCGACTTGAACAGAAATTCAAAGTCGTTGGCAAAGCCGTCTCCCACTTCGCCCTTCCTCCCAGCGCCCAGGTCGAGCGACTCCCATGCTGTTCTCTTGCTTTTTGGCCGCTTCTCCCAAGCAGCCTTTCGCTTGCGCCGTTCCTCGAGCTCCCAGCAAGCGCCAGCTCTTGTCCCAGGAAAGTCCCCAGGGAACCAGGGCTGGCGGCGCTCAAAGGCGACCTGGCGGATCTCGTTCAATCCAGCGAACCGAGGGTTGCCTCCTGACGACAGAGGATAGTGAACCAAGCTATACCAGATAGGCTGTATGCATTTCCAGGGGGCAAGGAGAGTCCATGTGCCTTGGCTCTGTAAGCCACTACCCGTTCTTGAGACTAGAAGAGTGATCGGGATGGGAGGATCGACCGTGGTGGGCTTTAACAGAGCTCCAGGAGGACTCTTGGTTTTCCGTTTATTGATGTGTTTTTGCGATGGGAGAAGCGACGCACGATGGCGTGCATCTCTGCTGAAGATCTCGTGGGGCGCCAGATTCTCCTCAGCTGGCCACGCGGCAACCGTCTCGAGGAGCTTCAGCTGCGCATCTGCATCGTCGGGTGCTTCCAGACGCCGGGGAGGATACCTGAGGCGAGGGTCTTGCACTGGAAAGCTGAGGACTGAGCCGGCAGGGAGAGTTGCTGCGTTTGTCAAGCCAGACAGACTCTGGAACAGTTCTGCGTGCTGATGCTTAGTTTTGTCTTTCGACGGGTAGGGATTCAGCACAGCAAGTAGAGCCTCCGTGGAGCCTGGACCGGTAAGATCTATGCTTCCGATCTCAAAGCGGAGGTCCTCGATGTAGAGTCGAGGGTTTTCCTGTTTTATAAGCGATAACAACTCATTGAATAACTCCAGAAAGGCCGACGGATGGGTTCGCAAAAACACCTGTCTCTGTGTATTTTTGGGCTCCTGTGGTGTATTCGTCGTTGACGGCTCGGGATTCCAGAGAATGGTGCATTGGGTGATATACTGTCGTCCCATCATTTTTTGCCGGCTCAGGAGGCCCGTCCACGACCGGCTCCCTAGCCTCCATTTTCTGCCCTTCTCGTTCCAACACGAGTCTTGCAGCACGCCCAAGGTCTTGAGTATCCTCTCTATACCGGCAGAATTGCCGTAGAGCCCGATGGTGCTCATGTAGCTCATCTCCCATATGACAGCGCCCCTGTCTCCCTGAGCTCGATGCGTAGGCCTGTATATCTTTTCATTTGGTGTCAAGGGTATGGAGAAACGCCAAAGAGGGTCCAAGGGGTCGGTCATTCGGGCTCGTTTTGCGTGCCATGCATGCGTAGGTAACCACGTCTTGTTGAGTTGTCGCTTGCGGAATTTGGCCTTTGGTTTCGGGGGTTCGTTGAGTTCATTTCTTCGAATCTTGGGTCTTGGTTGTCGTCCCAACGTTTCCAGCTTCCCATCGAGCTTCCCGCCTTCACTGTCCTTGTTGCTTTTCTCGAGCTTGGCCTTTCGCTTCCTGGCTGCTAGTATGCCCAGCCGTCGTGCAGTTTCAGCTCGTATCCGACCCCGTGTAGTCCTGGGCTTCCTTCTCCTCGCTTCGACGATTGGTGTATTATCCTCAGCCATCTCCTTCCGCGCACGACCTCGCAGCCTACGGGGTACGCGCTTGGGGTTGTGACTCGCCGTGCGACGGCGCAGGCCCCGTGGGACTTTCTGAAAGGCGCGGCTGCTGCCAACGGCTTTAGATGTTGCCATACTCTGCTCGAGGGAGCGGATCTCGAATTCGTGAGCGGACACAAAGGCCTGGAGATCGAGTTCGCCATCTTTCAGAGCGGCGTCGGCGGGTTGCGCGGGAATGTTGCGCGCAAGATGGACTTTGGAGCGTTTCTGGGCAAAGCTGTCGCTGCGACCATTGGGCGCTGGAGGATCGCCTTTCCGCTTGTTGGCCCCTTGCCCAGATGGGCCTGCAGCCGCAGAGCCCGGCGCCATCGCGAATTGAGGACTGAGTCGTTGCGCAAGTCGCAAGTTGGATGCGTGGTGAGTGCGAATGTGGTCGTTAAGACGTGGAGCAACACAGGACAAGAAAATAAAGCGTTATCGATAAGCGCTGCGTGTATGGAAGTGGAATGCCCCTCCAACTCTACGACCTTATTAGAAGCCTCGACCTTGGATAATAAAAATGGTTCTCCCTATACCAGGGATTGAACAAGTAACCAAGTTAAGAAATTTGGTCTGGCACGGTCCACGTATGAACTTATGAGCTCGTCAAACCACTTCTCAGCTCTACGATCTTACTGTCATATGGACCGACTACACTTGGTAGTTTAAGATCCGAGTACTTTGTGGATACGCCACCCAACAGCCGGAAGGGAATCGTGGTTTCTTAGGCATTAATTAAGCTGAGTTCGCATTAACATGGGTTTCTTGATGCGACTGAAGTCATGAAAATTACGATAATACTTTTTTGGACTGTTCCCAGATAAACTGCTGCCTTCTTTCGGCAGACGTAACCAGCCGTAATTATCGCCAAGTAGCCCAAACCCTCCCCCAGAGCAAGATACTGGGGCCAAACCACAAATTTCATCAAAGCACTGTTGCAAGAGACTGGGGTCCTTGTCCTTGTCACAACATCCCGACCTGCCCCATCGGCAATGTTAGATCAGCAAGCCCCACAAAGTGCTTCCTGTTCGCTATCAGGAGCTTTCCTTGGCCTTACAGGACACTCAAGCCCAATATCCTAACTAGTCCACGGCATAATAGCGTCTTCTCACAGCAGCAGCCAGCTGTCCTGGAGGCTGGCACCTAGAGCATAGTCTGTGGCTCCTGATCAAGAGGCGGGAGAGTATCAGCAGGTCGTTTACATACTGAGGTTTCAAGGTCAGCAGCCAGGGCTTACCAGAACTCGGGCGGTTCTACAACGTTGGGCTCACAAGGTCTCTCGCTTCTCTCATAGTCCTGGCACCATTTCCGTACGATCCAGGCATAGTGCCTGCAACGGAACTCGACCTAGGACGCATGGTAAAAGTTAGACAGGGCCAAGTTGACTCTCAAAGTCTCCAGGGTCTGTTTAGACCGCACATTGACTGGCTGAAACACGCACATAGAAGTAATCACACATTGTTGATAGTATGGCAAAGTGGAGGGCGGTATATGAGGACAAGTCACTCGTTGATGTAGATAGCAAAGCTTCCCCCGCCCATTTTTACATACTCACTTCATGTTTCAGCCAAAATGAAAGTCGGCCGAGGGCGTGTTAAGAGGCATGACGACGCTGGTCTCACTGGGGAATCATCCTTTGGAACTCATATTGCTTCTGTTGGGAGTAGCATCGAGCCCAAGCAATGCAACATCCACAACTGCAAGGACACAGTAGACGGATTCGGCAGCAGTGGTCCCTGATGGGGTTAGCTGGATCAGAGCCAGGTTCTCCCTTTCCCCGTGCGAAGAGGAAACGGTCTTGCTACTGTAAGCTGCAGTCTTATCGAAGTACCTCCAAGTCGGGACACTCTGTGGACATAAGTTGGGAGACCCAATAAGCAATATCTTGTCTGGCTGCAGGGTAAGATAGAGGCAGAGCAACAACTCGAAGTACCTGGGTTTGTCCTAAGTCGAAAGGACCCTCAATACGTGGTTTGTTGGGAAAGGTTCAGTATTGAAAGGCGAACGTGTTGTAGAAGAAAGAGTAAGGTGATGAACCCGCGGCGTGTGGATTCTCAGCCCCCTGTGGCTTCCGCCTTGCAGGGGCATCCTCAGGATGTGGCGCGGAGGGTTCGCATGGCCAGGACACCCAAGCAGCAAAGCAGCCAAGGGCACGTCAAGGCTGCATGTCAGTGCGATGTGAAATACATGTGACGATAACCTCAACATCACCATCACCATCGCCGTCACCGTCACCGTCACCGTCACCGTCACCGTCACCGTCACCATCACCGAGCAACCAACTGAAGGAAGGTTTGCGCCCGCCAGCAAAGGAGCTTCGCCCCGTTATCGCCCACTGTCACCCTCGGGCCCATCGGGGAACGCGCCCGCGATAGGGGGACCGCCCTATCCGGGGCCTCTACCCACTCACTCACTACAGTAATTACTGGTCTACTACAGCTGGCAACGTCTGCCATATCCAGAACCGGCCAAGCTAGAAATCCAGCATGGCGTCTTTAAGTAAGCCCCATCCCCACCGCGATTTGCCGTCATGACGCGAGTAAATTTCCTTGGTTCCCTTTTACGAGTGGACAACATCACATGCAAACTATTCCCATCGAAATGCGTCCGTCGTTTGTGAGACTGTGCATGGAGCGATAATACAGCAGCGGCTTTTTGGCTCGAGTGGGCCGAGGCGTACCAACTTTGGGCCTGGGATTATAAGCTCCTGAATATAAGATGCAACGACCCGTAAAAGACGACATCTCGATCGTTGCAACCCGCTAACATGGAATTTCTTAAACCTCACGCAGTCGGCAAGGCTCGGAAGGTGAGTGCTCATCCCTTTTCACAGCGTGCTTCGTGCTCATACTGATTCACCTTGCCAGCCCAAATTCGAGCTTCATCTCAAGGTGCGTCTCACTCAGCGGTGACGCCATCTATCAAGCAAGCTTATCTTACACCATCCAGATCTACGACCTCAACAACGTCCCTCTCGTCTCCGGCCAGTCCTTTGTCAAATGGCACCTCTCCCACTCTATGAACGCCGAGCACCGGGGCCGCACGTCAAAATGCCCCATCGCCAACCACAGAGTCGACTACGGCTTCGTCACCCTCATTCCCTCCATCCGCATCTCCATAGACCGCAACAACCACCTTGCCGAGTGCCCCATCGAGTTCGAGGTCGTTCAGGAGTTTGGCCTGACCGAGAAGATTACCCTTGGCACTGTCCGTCTCAACCTCAGCGAGTACGTCGAGGAGAGCGAAGCATTTGCCAAGGATGTAGCGTCACCGGGGCGCATGCGCAGTGGCAGCGTCGGCGTCAGCCCGACGAGCGGCGCCACCTCGCGGCCACGTCGTGATTCTGATGTCGTCGAGGACGGCATCGTGAGGAGGTATCTTATGCAGGACAGCAAGGTCAACAGTACTCTGAAGATGGGCATTCTCATGGTTCAAGTCGATGGCGAGCGAAGCTATATCGCCCCACCTCTCAAGACCGCGCCCGTGTTTGGCGGTATCGGCGGCATCATGGGCGAGGCAGTAGAGGATCATACGGGCCGTAAGTTGTATCCCTTCGAAAGTTTGCTCGAACCTTGCTTACATCACAGTCCCGGCCGTGCCCAACATCTCGAAACCACGCGATGCTGCTGAACTCCAGGACCTCTACCGCAGCTGCCTCACCGCCTCCTGGTGCCGCCAGCCTGCCGAGATGTCCGCAGAAGAAGTCATCGACGATATATTTAGCGGCGGCAACGGCTGGAAAACCAAGCCACACAACGCCTCGCCCAGCACAGAAGGCGACGAGGACGAAGATGACTTTGATCACCACGACACTCTTCGCCCCCGCGACGCCCACCGCGCAAATCACCACAACCAGCATCGCCATCATCACCACCATCACCACCACCGCGGGGGCAACGCCAACACAGTGCCCTCTCCGACACAAGCCCAGCAGCAGCAACCCCCTGCGGGCTCCCCCCGTCGCCGCTCATTGAGCAATTCGAGCGACAGGAGCTTCTCGACCGTTACGGTAACGCCTGGGAATCGGCGCAAGGGCGTCCGCATTCATGATCTCGATCACTCACGTAGCCTCACGAGCTTGACGTCCAACATGTCGCTTGGCAGTGAAGGAATGCGTGAGGTTGAGTTCAAGGGGAGCCGCGAGGTCCGAGAGGACGATATGCGAAACGATCTTGTTGCTTGGCGGATGCCAGGTATCGAGGGGGGACAGGCAGCGTAGACAACTGCTTGTCGCCATAGATTACGAGGTTGGATATTAATAGGAGCTTCAAAACCAACCTTCAGTGTATTACGAGTATGCAGGCGTTTGAGTCAAGGCGGGACAATTTGGATTAGACCGTTTCGGTATTGAAGTCTTTGAACGTTTCATTCAACTCACCCAGGGCGTTCCCGAGCAGCACTGAACCATATCTATCTGTGCCTCTAGATTCTACCAATAAACCCGTGCTTTTGACGTCCGTCCTCTCTAGTATATACCCACTCATAAAAATCATTTATTTCTCAAGCCTCCGTTTTACAGGCCCTAGATGGTGCCTCGCACACCGCCCTTGCCGCCAACTTCCCGGCTCGTGACAGTGACACCCAGGTCGGCCTGGACATTAATTGTAACCTCGACGTTGCTGCCCGCCTTGACGCCCTTGACAGCAGCCTCAGCGAGGGGGCTGCCGATCTTCCAGACCTTCTCGCGCTTCTCCTCCTCGTCGTCAGAGTCGTCGAAATCAGAGTCGTCCTCGTCCTTCTCATCGGCCTTTTCGGCCTTGGGCTCAGGCTTGGTCACCTTGATGTGAGTGCCACCCTCGACAACCTTGATGAGCACATCGCCACCCTCCTTGGGGGCGGGGATGCGAACGGTGCGCCGAGCGGGAGCGGCGGTCTCGGCGGGCATGATGGGAGTGAAGACGTCCTCGCCGTCGGCCCCGACAGTAATGACACCGATGGCGTTGGAGATGTGCTTGACGGTGGTGACGGCGGGGTGAGTGGACTGCTCAATGTCGGCAGCCTCGTACTCCTGGATGAGAGAAGCCTGGAGGGCAGCACCACGGGCCAAAAGCTCGGAGGGGTTGATGGCGGAGGTGCTGGTGGCGGGAGCCAGGATGGAGGTGGACTCGGGGAAGATGTTGCGCAAGTTGTTGGCAATGCGAGGGGTGTGGGCAGTGCCACCAGACAGGATGACCTCGTCAATGTCGAGGACATCGAGGCCGGCCTTCTTGATGACGCTCTCGATCAGTCGGTTGAAGCCCTCAAAGACCTTGCGGGCAATCGTCTCATATCGTATCCTGTTGATGGTCATGGAGAAGTCGAAACCATCCGCCAAGCTCTCCACGCTGAACTGAGCATTGCTTCCCAGGCTCAGAGCTCGCTTGGTAGCCTCGGACTCAAGACGGAGCTTGGCAAGGCTGCGAGCGTTGGATCGGGGGTCGACGCTGTACTTCTTCTGGAACTCCTTGGCGAAGTGCTCCATGAGGGCTTGGTCCAGGTGGACGCCGGCAAAGTCGAAGTCGTGGGCGGTCGCAAGGATGGTGTACATGCCACCGCGCGAAGCAACGACGGCAACATCGGAACGGGTGCCACCGAGGTCGGCAACGACGATGATCTTGTCCTCGACAGTGGCCTCGGGGCGGGCATCGTAGGCCAGGACGGCGGCGACAGGCTCAGAGACGAGCTGGAGAACCTCAAGGTCGGCAGCGTTGGCGGCCTTGATCAGAGCCTCTCGCTGCTTGTCGGAGAAGTTTGTGGGGACGGTAATGACGGCAGAGGTAACCTTCTTGCCTAGGTAATCGGAGGCAGAGCCGACAAGGCGTCGCAGATATCGGGTAGTGGCCTCAGAGACAGAGACAGAGGAAGTCTCGTCCTCGCTCTTGTCCTTGACGTTGAAGGTAACGGAACCAGAGGCATCCTGAGGGTGGGCGGAGGCGTGGGAGTGAGTAGGGTCGATGGACTTGAACCTGAGCACTTCGAGTTAGTCTGCTGTCTCGGGGAGTCGCCGTGAGATTTGAGGATTGCGGCATACTCTTGACCGAGGAAATCGCGGAAGTTGGCGATGGTGTTGTCGGGGTTGCGGACGAGGAAGTTCTTGGCCTGGCCACCGTAGTACTCGTCGCCGTCAACGTAGGAGAGAACAGTGGGAATCTGTCGGTCTTTTCGAGGTGTTAGCGTACCCATCCCGTCACCGACCCCATGGCGCGCAATGGCTCTCAAGAGACAGCTAGATCCCTTACGTACCTCCGTCCTCGTTGGCAATAACCTCAGCCTTGTCGTCAACAGTATAGGCGATACCGCTGTTGGAGTTGCCAAAGGTAACACCAATGGCGACTCGGTCGCTGGGCTCAGGGCCCGGCTTTGAACCGGCGTTTTCACTCATGGCGTCGGTCTTGTATAGTTTTTATTAGAGCAAAAATGAAGCGCAAGAAACACGTCGTCTTGGCTCGCCGGCGTGGATGAATTGGAGGTTGTGGTTGAGTGAAGTTTTGAAGGACGGCTTCGTGATGGGTGGTGGTGGTGGGGTTTCTGTCCCTCCAGGAAAAAACTGCCCGCTAAATCGCTAATCGCCCACATTTTTTTCTCAGCTCGGGCGGCAAAGTACGTACCTTTGTTATCGTTATCAGTGCCCCCACTATGGGCCGCCTTTTATGGATGTTTTCTACAATGACAAGGCTATTGGAAGCTGTCGCATCAAGATCTTGCCAGTCGAGACATCACTCGACGAACCGTTCGCTACGCAACTCGAATCGAAAATATGGCTTCCGATGCTGTATTTGTCCTGCCGGGCGACTCCATTGACCCATCTCTTATCCCGTCACACCCAAAGAAGCCTCTGCGCCTCGGCCCTGGTTTGCGCCATGTCCCGCCTAATGACATTGTCCCTACGCTCGCCGGCCAGCTCATTACCGACCGACAAAAGAATGTAATCCGTGTAGAGAATGCTCGAGGAAGGGTAAGATACCCCCATGAATTTAATTTGGCCGCTGGCAGAGCTGAGGCTAATGCTGTCCTAGTATACTCCCCGAGTTGGCGAGCTTGTCATCGGGACCGTTCAGCGCAGCGCCGCGGAAATCTTCTACGTATCACTGTCCGACTACACAGCGCCCGCCCTCCTCCCGCAGCTCTCGTTTGAAGGCGCTACCAAGAAGACTCGGCCCCAGCTTACTTCTGGTGCGCTCGTCTACGCACGCGTCGCTCTCGCCAACCGTCATATGGACCCCGAGATCGAGTGTGTATCCACCTCAACAGGCAAGGCGGACGGCCTCGGTCCTCTAACTGGCGGAATGCTTTACAATGTATCCCTTGGCATGGCTCGGCGTCTGATGATGCCTAAGAGTGTACAAGAAGGTCGAATCGTGGTGCTGGAGGAGCTCGGCGCCTCGGGGCTGCAGTTTGAGACGGCCACGGGAAGAAATGGCAAGTTTTGGGTGGATAGCGAGAACACCAAGACGGTTATCGCGGTGGGAAGGGCAGTGCAAGAGACAGATGAGAATAGACTGGACGTGGAAGATCAAAAGAAGCTGGTGAGGAAGATCATCAAAGAATTAAGCTAGAGATGAAGGAAGCTTTGTGCCGGTCTTACACTTATTTTGTATTGATCAACCGCTCAATTGTACAGGACCGTACGGAAATAGATACCCAAGAAATAACACGCCCAGCTCGTCTTTCTTCAGACGATACTTTGTTTCCCGCGACCAAACGCCTAGATAGTCTCAGTCATCCGTGGACGTATCTTTTTCCTCCCTAAATGGAACCTTTGCTCCCAATCCCCGAATATGATGCTTTATAACGAGAGTAAAAACGAGGATGCCTCCCCCAGAATAGGCTAAGTAAACAAGTAGTGTATCCGGGGTAAGATTCCGATATCCAAACAGGCTTCAGTGTTTTTCAACTCCGCCTGATGACCTGATGACGGTAAAACTTTGTAAAAATCCAACGCTAGCCTCATTCCCTCCGTTCGAGTTGTCCAGTTGTTGCTTGGTGAAGTCAATACGTTACAAACCTCAGAAAAGGGCGTTCTGTGTGCCTGGTTCCTTCAACACTTATTTTCTACCACCGATGATGAACTGCCCTGCTTCTGATTCTTCACATACCACCCATGTCCTGGTCGACTTCCACTGGCTCCGGTAGGTATTGCTGATCCATGTGATGAATCTTGGTCATGTGTCGTTTCCAATTGTCCTTACGAGGGAAGCCCTTGCCTCCTTGTCGGGAGTAGTCACAGCCTGGCACCGCACAATGGAATTTCTTCTTCTTCTCATGACGATCATTGATATGTCGCTGGAGATGCGTCTTGGTTCCAAAACCCTTGCCACAGTTCGGATAAGAACACTTGTGGTCCTTGGTGTGGTATCGCTGGTGATGCCTAGCAAATGTTAGTTGATTCCTCAGCCAGTGGCGGTGACCAAAACTCACTTCAGCTTATGTTGCTGGTCAAAGACCTGGCTACAGCCAGGCTCGTCGCATGCATAAGCACCGTTCTTAGGAGATAGATTGGTGGCGCCATTGTTTGGCGACACGCTCTGACGGTAATCGGACGATGCGGCTTGCGAGTTAGGAGAAGGGCTGTCAAACTGTGTAGCAGGGGTGTTTAGAGTCGATGGATTCGTAGACACAGGGCCAGGTTGCGGAGTAGACGCGTCAGAATAATAGCTGGGGTGTCGGACGCCATTTTCAGGTAATGGGCTCAGGTAACTGTGCGATGGGATGTCGTTTATGGGAACTCCGTGCCCTTCCGAGGGCTCCTGCTTGAACGGTGTTTCGTGCTGTGTGGGAGTAGGTGATTGAATGACAGGGAGAGGTTGAGGGTTATTGGGAGGAAGTGTCAGCGGAGATGGGGAATCAACAGGTTCCTGTCGCTGAGGCTCTGTCGAGGGACAGGGGTTGGGCGAAGATTGAGCTATATATAGCTGATAATCTGTTCGATGCCATACTTCGCTCTCTGTCGAAGCTGGCATGATGTCCATGGGGTTCACGGTACCGGGAGCTGGGTGAGTTGGTGGGGACTGTGAAGCACCGAACTTGAATGCGGTGGGCGGAGACTCTGGCGGAGTCTGCACAGCTCCCTTTGGCAAAGTAGATGGGAGAGCAATTGGCGAACCCAGAGCCCGGGCTTGAGCAGCAGGCGCAGTTAATGCTTCAGATGCGGAAGGATCTAAGTCTGTAGGAGACTCTGTCTGGTCTTGTGCTGTGGTGATGCGCTGTAGAGGAGCATCATGGGTGGACTGGGGTGCGTTCTTGGCTGCTTGATCATAACCTTCGGCAAAAGAGAGTGACGTTGGAGAGCTCATGGACTGATCTCGGGTACTCTTGCGATTAAACAAGTGCTTCAGATTATACCTCAGGGAGCTTCCTCGTGATAGTGAGCGCTGGGGTTGCTGGTTCTCCTCGGCCGTGAACATGCCGAACGCCTCGGACGGAATTGACGGGCTGTAATAATCCGCATTACTTCCCTGGAGAACATGAGCATCGCCGATAGATTGGGGCATATATTCCCCGTCGTAAGCGGTGAAAGGTGTCGATCGAGGTATCGCGTCGTTGGGTTCTGGCTGGCTACTGTTGGGCCCAAAGGGAGGCACATTGGTATCGATTCGGGGTGCTTGAACTTGAACTTGTCCATTGGATTGTGCTAATCCATCATGAGAAGTCCAGGAGAGATCCTTGACAGAACCTTCCCCAATACCTCCACGAGTGAGGTCTCCCGATGGTTTGAACGAGTCTTGTGAAGATAGTCGGCGCTGAAGATTGTCGTCGGCCGGACCACCGGTAGCTGGAACCTCTCCTGTCTCTGGGTCGCTTATCTCGGGAGGACCATGGAGTGTTCGCTGGTGTCGCCGTCTGTTACGGCGAATGACGAAGGGATAGGCACATAGGGCGAGCAGCGCAATGCCTATAACGACACCAACGACAACACCGGCAATTCCTCCATCGCTGAGGCGGCGCTTAACCAAGGTTCCTCTCGCGGCAAGGTGTTCCATCACATGGCTCCTCCTGCATCGACGTTCCGACGCTTCCATCGATTCGCAGCTATCTGGGCTGGTGGGCGCACTCGGAATACACGGGAGAGGCAAAACGGTAACCAGCAGCAGCTGGTAAGAGCTGGAAAAAGCTGGTTGTTGGTGTCAAGAAACCGATTTTCTACGCAGTCGGAGGGGGGGCGGAGGTAGGCGCCGGAGGCCTAGAGGTCTTGGGAGGCCGCCGCTATCGACACCGAGCGAGACACGGCGGGAGTGTAGATTAAGGCTTGTTCGCGTGAGGGAAACGAAAGGCTCGTGCTTCTGGAAAACGTCTAGGAAGAAAGGAAATAATGTTTAAAGAGATATGAACCAGATGCTCATGGCATCATCCAATAAGAAAGTGAATGATGCATGAGGTGAGAAGTCGACGACGCAGTGGCACGACCAAGGAAATCCGAGGCCCTTGTTCGTCAGCAGGGCATGGATGCGCAAAGGGAAGCAGCACCTCCTGCCAATCGCTTTTTAGCGCGCCTTTCAGGGCCCTTCAGCCTCCCCAAGCAGAAAGTGCGCTACGCTGTAGAGCAGCACGACACAAGTACGTTCCCATTGGATGAGAGAACAAGCTGTGCCCCGCTTCCCGCGATGCGGGTACCCGTTGGTCTAAGCCACACTCCACCTCCCAGGTACTTGTAGTCGTCCGTGTCGTTGTTAATGACACGAGAAGAAGGAAGAGAACCCGTGAGTAAGAGCACTTGATGTACGGAGGTGAATTGATGCCTGGACGTAATTGCGTACATAGATTGAAGTCTTGAATCCTTGACTACTAGTACCTAGGGTAAACTCGGATAAAAGACTGGCCAAAGGGTACCCGATCTTGCGGTGGGCCTTGCCCATTGCTCGCTATTACTGCAATTAAAAGCACCTGCTTCCGCCAAAAGATGATAATTAATGTAGAGTCAGGTATCTGCAGGTCCCTCATCATGCATGTTAGGCCAAGAAGTTTTAACTTACTACTGTAACTTCTTCATATACCAGCGCGCGAATACCTCTGATCAAGACCACGCCCGATTCTTCTGGTCAACACCAGCCCATCAGCATTGGGACATCTCTGGGCGCAGTTGAAAGAAGTACAGAAGCGGAAAATAAGACATGAATGTGGTATGTATGTGAACATTTGTGCTCTCCCCAGCCTCAAAAATGTTTCGACTCTTCACCATCATCGGAGCTGAGCCACAGCCACCGATCTCCAATTTGCATGCCATGCAATCCCCACCTCTTCTTCAACTGGACCCTTGTCTTGGCATTTGATTACTGTCTGTTCGTGGGTCATCATCTCCCCCTTTGCTCTAGTGAAACTCGGCCCGTTTGGTGATTTACGCTGCATTCTTTTCATGGCGCAAATCAGTCTACGCCCTGGATGCCTCTCGTGGAAGAAGCCCCAAACTCAATCGTTATCCTCCTGTGACAATCCTTGATACTTACCTACTGGCGTGCTTGGCTTTCAGGAGGGGTTCTCCCCGCAATCGAATTTGTTGGCGGGTCTTGGAAGAATGTTGGCTGGTGGCCTCCGACAGACAAGCTCTTGGCATTACAGAACCCGCCGAAATATTACGGCACCATCATAACCTTGTTTTGACAGCGAAGCATGCGATTGCGGTTCTCGTCACTTACACGAAGACTTGTACTTTTGCAAATGCTCGGAAGCGGTGATACATGCTCTTCATTTGCTAATGTCCTTATGCCCGCCATAAACCAACGCAGACCAAAGTGCAAAACTGGTCAAGCCGGTCTTCTCGGAAACATTCCTCATCACGAGTTTCAGTCCCCTCCCTCGGTATTGAGCCTACATGACAAACAGACGACCATTCATCAGTGCATCGTCCCAAATTTTGGATGTGTACTCGGCTCTAACAACCCTACCCCGGCTTGAGCGCCAAGTTGCGTGATAGTGCATCAAAACAACCTCTGCCTGTCGCGCTCTGGTGATGGCAACGTTCAAGCGCTGGGGCTCATTCATGAAGCCAGCCTTGCTCGTTCTGACCATGTCGAGGAAGACAACGTCCGCCTGATTCCCCTGAGCTTTATCTACCGTCACAACTTGGACCCTTTCTTGCCACTCGGTCGGCCATTGTTTCGCCACGGCCATGTACTGGCGCATCGCGGTGCTGTAAGGGGTCTCAATCATGACAGTCCCTGGCGCTCTGCTGTTGGTGACACTCCGGAATTCAGAATCCTGTAACAGGCTGGTAACCCGCTCGATAACCCACTTGTGATGAGCCGGGTTCCAGAAACTGCTCCGATGGTTTTGTTCATTGCTTTCCTTCAAAGACACGACGGCGCGGTTCTCTTCAAAGTCGCGCCCTTGCCCCATTTTCTCAAGATACCCTTTCAAGTAACGAACACTTGCTGGATATCTCTCAAACTCCCTGTAGCCAGAGGTCATCTGACTCTGGTAAAACAAGTCAGACGGCAACCTGTGTAAGTTGCCATGGGCGCGCTTGTTCACAAGAAGCTTGCTATTAATGGCGCCGACCATATCCGCTCTGGCCATAAGGCTGACGCGCAACTGCTCGGCGTGAGGGTTGAACTTGAGTCCCGCCTTGAGGGCATCACGCCTGTCACCGCTCTTGACAAAAGGACGGGTTTGTTTGACATCTCCGGTCAAAATCCAGGCGAGCGGCTCAAAGAACGCAATGGGGATCAGCGTTGTAAGCTCCCTCGCATGAGGTGCCTCATCAATGAACACCACATCGGGCTTGAACAATTTGGAAAAACTCCCATAAGCCGCGACCGGTGTCGTGGCGATGAAGTCCGTTTGCGCGAGAACAGCGCGGTAGAGCATTGAGACCTGACTGCGCAATGCCTTCCAGTCATCTGTACCCAGCGCTTCGCCGGTGTCCATTCGCGTCAAAACCTTCTGGAGCATCCTGAAGCAGTCATTTTTGTGTTTCTCGTAGTACTCCCATGCGACCTCGTCCAGAGTAGGTGCTTTGTTAGGGTTTCTTTCAACCTTTGTATGTTTTGTAAGACTGGCAGTCGTCAGGAACTTTCTGGTGAAGTCAAGCTCGGGGCTCGAGTCAGACTCGCTCTGGCAAGAGGCGGACCCATTTAGTTTTGCGCTGTTGCGCATCTCATACGGCCAGCCATGCATGCGTACAATGCGTAGCTTGAGACCAGCCTCTTTGCACAGGTTGTAGTATCGATCCGCTGCGTCGTCGACCGTTTTGTTCAGGTCGACCACGAACAAGACGGGATTGTGACGCTTCCTGGACCCAGGGCGCCGCCTGCACTGAATCAGAGCGGAGACGATCATATTCCACTCTGTCTTGCCCGCGCCAGGGCATCCGTTGACAAAGTATAGCCCATTCGGTATCTGGGTCAGACCTTCAAACGCGGCACGATGATCCGCGTTGAAAGATTTGAATCGCTCGATAATCACCCTTGGAATGCGGTGCCCTGAATAGGTAGGATCCTTAAGATGAGGAAAGCTATCATGTAAGTTGTAGAACGTCTTTGGGGTGTTGTGGAAGTTCATCATCATCCGAAAGACCGACTTAGCTTTGCAGCTGACTTGGCGTTCTTCAAGACGAGACTCCTCAGTGAACCGCCGCAGTGCTGCGAGTTCAGCCTCAAAGGTATTAGAGGATGTGTCCCATAGAATGACAATGTTTTGGCGAGTTGACTCTTCCAAAGTCAGTTTGTCGTAATCATCAAGTGCAGATGCAGTCTGCATTGGTGCCATTAGATCGAGCTCCACATTGACGCCTTCCTGGTTCTTCCAAGATCTTGGTACATCAACCTTGAAGGCTGCGCATTTGGCAGCGGCCTGACCTGATAGCGTTTCGACATCCTCGTAAGGGTTTGTAGTACGTGTAGCTTGCAGATGGACGAGCGAAAACTTGCCGTCTCGCGTCTCGATGCTTGACTCCATGTCGATCGTGAAGTGGTCGGCCAAGGCAGGGAAGACGATGTCGTCGGTCATCTTGGGAATCTGGACGAGAAACAGCCAGGACTTGGAAAATGAAGTGGTGAGCCCTGGTATAGGCGCAATCGGCCATGCCCTGAAAGGGGTTCGCTTGTCGTTGAAGCGCTTCAAGACCTCTTCCTCATTCTGCATTTCAATCAATGTCCCCTGTTCATGGCGCCAGATGTAGACCTCTGGAATCGGGAAGGTATGTAGAGGAGCGATCGCCTACTTGGAGTGAGTATATCATTGCTTGACCTAATATTCGGGATCCTATGAGTACTGACCTTCTCAAAGACGGGGTGAGCTGCAACTGCCATATCAGACATGATGATGCGGATTTAAGTCCGGAAACAGACGCTCGATTTGCACCGGGTTCATATAGATGCGAATTGAGACTCGAAGTAGGTGAAAGGCGTTTGTAGAGGGCGAAGTTGGGGGAAGTAAGTGGGTGGAATGAGACTGATGATTAAGGAGATTATAGAGGGGAAGGAGCAAAGAAATGAATCACAAGATGAAAGGCGGTAGAGTTTCCGCCGTACTGGACTAAGGTAGGCGCACGCAGCAAAGACGTAACGTTTATCGAACTGATAGGTGCTTGATTTCTTGAGCCCTCGGCTGCTGAGCGAATGTGCAGGAGCTTGAACAGAGAGAAGACGAAGAGAAAGGGAGAAAGAAAACGGGCAGAGTGAGGAGAGTAAGGTAAGGAAGCAGGCAGAATTCTGGCTCCAATTCGAACTTGCCAGCTGCGCGCAGTGTCAAGGTCGCTTCATTGCTCGGCTGATGAGCGAGTCGAGCGGCACAAACAAACAACTGAAATGGAAGGGAAACGAGGAGGAGTCAGAGTAACGTACAGACCTTTTAGGCGGGGCTACAGATGCCTCGAACGGCTGTGAATCACTGTCGACTTCTTGGAGGGGATCCAATTGTCCTAAGAGCGAAGACAAAGGCTCGTGGGAACGGTATCGCATTGCCACACTCAGGATAGCCCAAGTCAACGGGAGGTTGGCAAGCAAACCGAGTACTTTTAACGACAACTATTAGCTTGCTACCTCATAGTACTCGCTACTCGTAGCGGGTTGCCTAGGAACAGGAGTCACTTTTGCTACTATACTCTTCTGGTTTCCCTTCCATCATAACAGCATCCGGCCATCGTGCTGTCAAGAACGGTTTGTCCAAACGCCAACATGAAAATTAATACCCTCAAACAACAAGTCTCTCAAGCTTACAATTCTCCCGAAGCTCCTTCTCAATCAATGCGTGTGGACCAGTGGCTACGTCAAGTCGATGACCAGGCCCCAACGGCGCCGAGTGTCGATTGCGCTACGGTGTTGACCTTCGTCAAAGATCTCCACCGAGTCCTCTTCCGCCATGTCAGGCGAGAAACGAGGATCTTCCTCGGAGTCGTCAGCCATATTGAAGGATGTGTCCGAGTCATCGTCAATGAGGACGATGTCGTCTCGAGGATCGTATGGCAATATGCCATCCTCCTTCAATAGCCACTGCTCGATGTGCTTGTAGAGGACGCAGACCGTGTTGGGCGGGAAAGCGTTTCCAATCTGTCGCTTGATGGATGTTGCTCCTCCTAAGAAACAATGCGTTTGGGGAAATCCTTGTAAGTTGGCGAACTCTCGGAGAGTGAGGTTTCGGGTGCCATCGGGGTAGTAAAAGTCGCCACCACGAGTTGTAATAGTTCCAGCAAGGCAGTCCGCGTCGTAAGGCGCTCTTCTGGGGTGATAGTACTTGACATTCTGCAAATCGTGAAGGTCGTCGTCTGGTTCAATGCCTCGAAGGGCCTTCTTGATTGTATTGTATGGCAATAGGTTGTGATGACCATCATCGCCATGTGTTGCTGGAGGGAAAGGGGGGAGTCTCTCTCCTGGTGCAGCGGCAATGATGACTAGGCGTTTCCGGTTCTGAGCTGCTCCCCAGGTACAGAGTTTGATGACCTTCCATCTCACCGAGTAGCCAAACTGGGTGAAGTCCCCAAGGAAAGGATGAAAGTATTCCGCGTGACGCTCATGGGTGAGGCCAAAGGTCTGCTCGACAGTGATGATGCGAGGCCGAAGTTTCTTGAGCAGCTGGTTGCAGCTGTAGAGCGCGAATATGTTATCGTCATCTTGCGCTGACATGTGGGTGTGAGCAGGCGAAAAGAACTGACAGGGAGGAGAGAAGTGAAGAACGTCAACTCGCATATGCCCGGTCCCCGGTCTCAGGAGAAACTCATCCAAGGACATCCTAAAGAGTTCTGTGCTGGGGAAGTTTGCTTGGTAAGTGTCCCAGACCTCAGGGGCCTTGTCCACCGCGTATTGGACCTTGAACCCAGCCATCTTGGCTCCCCGAGATACGCCACCGGCGCCAGAGCAAGAGTCGAATAGGGTGTACTTTTGCCCGTAGCCTCTTGTCTTTTTGTGACCAATCCCAACATCTTCGAGGTCGATGAAGCCCTCCCGAGCACTGCCCATCGGTGTCCACGATCCCCCCTTGACTCGTGAGCCTCGCCATCGGTTGCTGAGCACTTCTTCCGACATTCGATACTTTGCTTCCCGTACCTCGTCCGAATGGAGGCGAACAAGAGCCTCCTGGCATAATCTCTTTCGACTTCCTTGTCCAGTAAACCATACCTCCAGCTTCTAGCGGCAGGTCAAGTGTGCAGACTGTCTGGCTGGCCGGCCTGCTTCTTCTGGGTATCGGGGGTTGAAGACGATCCGATTGAATTTTGGAAACTTGGCGTTGGTGAAGATGAGAGGATGCGACTTGACAACACGAGAGGGGTCGATGTCCACAAGTTCTTCGGACCTTTGTGGATTGTCTTCGTCGTAGCAGAGCAGCATGCACACCTCGTTCGACTTCTTGGGCAGCTTTCCCAGGATTGAACGTGCTCTGGCAAAAGGGACACCGCGGATCTTGGCCTGTCCCGAGGATCGGCAGCGAAGCACCATCTTGACCAGGACAAACTCAGCAAGGTAGCCTCCAGCCAGAAACTCGCCAACCTCGAGGAACGTGTCACTTCGGATAATACAATTGGATGGTGTGCGGAGACTTCCGAGTGCGAATTCGTCATCGCGGAGCAAGCAGTGGCCTGAAGTGTCCGAGTCGATTGTGAGATCAATCACCTCCTCAACCGCAGTGCGAAAGCCAGATGTGAAGTCATCGTCTATAGTGCGCGATGAGGACCGTCTTTTGCGCTCGCAAACCCCCTTTGGTCTCTCTGTTAGGAAGCAAACTTCCTCTTCTTCAAGATTGTGTGAAACCGACATGTTGTTGCTGGGTGGCCGAGGTCGACCGAAGGAGGAGAGTGAAATCGTATGGTTTTGCCGTGTGAGCTAGGCATCTGCCATTCCTGTAGGGGATACTTGTGAAGCAGTATCGTAGATTAAGTCGAGGTGAAGAACAAAGGAATAGGTGTTCAACTGCCTGCTTGCATTTGACGAACCCCTGCATATGTCGGGCAGTGAATTACGAAGCGAGGGAATAGGAGGAGGATATAGTAACCTCCAAAGTTGCACAGGAGTTAAAAGAGTGAATACTAGAATGCTAAGCGAGAAAGGGCAAATAAATTCAAAATCGCAAACTCATAGGGCTCTAACGCAGTGAATCATATTAATTGTTTCGTGATTGTGCCGATTTGAGAAGAAACTGAGAGCAATCTGAGTTATTTGGGACAGTGGCGTTGACCACTGCTCGAGTTTTAGTAGAGAGAATCGAGCACCTTGTTTGCACTTAAACGAGGTAGGCCACTAGTAACTCTAGGATGAAGGATTCTATTGACTGAGGTACCCTTGGTTCTGGCAGTTAAACAAATATGGCAACATCGCATTCATCCAAAATAGGCATTGCTTAGTACAAATGCAAGCATTAAGGTAACAGGGAATATTGAGATCATTTGCTAGGGAAACTGTCCCAGTCTAAAAGCAGAATGAGAGTCAGGCTTTACATTCAAGACCCAGGAACATGGAATCTTCCTGGAGGCCACTCCCTTGAGGCTTAGTCTGCTGGGTTAGCTTGTGCAGGTCCATCGCTAGTTAATGTGTGGGGAATTACGTGGGCGGGCCCGGCGATCTTTGTTTCGACTGTTGAGGTCATTGACGCGATGATTCAAGAAAAGGCTGAAAGTCTAGGAGGCGACAGGCTGAGCCAAATAGACTACATTCCCTTGTCAGGGTCGATTTTGTCTTATTTCTCGCATTCAGAAGCGAGTTATGAACAGAGTCTTTCCGCCTTTCGTTACAAAAACTATCCTGCATATACCCAATCGACGTCTCCACTTGAGAAGCCTAGACTCTTACAAACCACCACAGCTGGCTTGTTTCACCAGCGTTTACTTCCAACCATTGAGACTCATTATGACAACCCGAACGCTTCGAAAGAGGGGCGCCGCAAACACTGGGGATCAACTTTCAGCTAAGCGAAGGAAAACCCATACCATTGCCAAGCTCGAAGACGAGGCTTTGGAGGAACTGCCACACAATCTAGGCCCTGCCCGGCCCTCCCGAAAGAACGTCAAACGGGAGCCCATACCAGTCGATGACGCAAATGGAGTAGCGGAGGATGTTAAAGCCGAAGATGACTCGCCTGATATAATACCAAAGCCAAGAAAAAATGTCATCCAGGAAACTTCTCCCAAGGGTTCAGAAGCTGGGGCTCGAAGATCACTTCGACCACGCAGATCAACTAAATCTTCATATCTTGAGTCCGACAATGAAGCTAAGGAAGAAGCCCCAAAGAAGAAGCCCGGCAAACGATCAGTCGCAAAAAAGGAAGTGAAAGATGAACAAAGAGATGAAGAAGCCGACGTGGCAGCAAAGGCCCCGGCTCGGAAGCCTACCGGAAAAACAAAGAATAACCCATACGGACTCACTCCTGGTATTACGCCTTTCCCAGATTGGGCTGCTCCTTCGGCAGAAGAGTGCGAGGAAGTCTATCGCCGACTAGCAAAGGTTCATGGAGCATGCAAAGCGCCGGATAAAATACCAGCGCCGTCCTTAGAAGTGTCTGGCTGCGGAGAAGTTCCATCTGTTCTGGATGCTTTGATCCGCACTCGCCTCAGCGCAAACACATCCAACCGAAATTCCAGTGCAGCGTTCAGAGGGCTTGTAAGCACTTTCGGCATTGTCGACGAAGGAATTGGAAAAGGCAGTGTTGACTGGAATAAAGTCAGAATTGCTCCGCTTGGGACGATTGTTGAAGCCATCAAGACTGGCGGTTTGGCGCAGGTCAAAGGCAAAGACATCAAGGCCATTTTGGAAATAGTCCACGAGGAGAATGAGAGAAGACACGAAGCATTTGTACAGGAGAAGGAGACGGGGAAAGCTGCTGGGGTTGCTGGAGCGGAGGGCAAAAGCCAAGGGCAGAAGGACCTGGAGATCTTGAAAGCGGAGCATAAGATTCTCTCGTTGGATCACATTCATGGGATGGAGCCTGACGAGGCGATGCAGACGCTCACCAAGTTTCCTGGAATTGGTGTCAAGACAGCGTCTTGCGTCATCTTGTTCTGCCTTCAGCAGCCCAGCTTCGCCGTGGATACACACGTACACCGGCTCTCTGGATGGTTGAAGTGGGTGCCACCCCGAGCAACGAGGGACCAGACATTCAGCCATCTGGAGGTTCGCATACCAAACCACCTAAAGTATGGACTGCACAAGCTGTTTGTCCAGCATGGGAGGAGCTGCATCCGCTGCAGAGCAAACACGAGTGAGGGGAGTGAAGAATGGCATGAATCAGAATGTCCTCTTGACGGGCTTGTAGAGAGGACAGGGAAGAGGCAGGTCGCAGGCAAAGCGGCGTCAAAGAAGCGGCAGATCAAGGAAGAGGATAGTGACTGAGAATGTAGCAGCCAAAGCTAGAGCAGAGACGAACTTTGGGTGTCGGACTTCGGATTTGATGATACATGTAGAGTATGGTATACTCTTTGGAACACCCCATGTGCCTCTGCATTCCTAGGACCAATCTCATCTGTGTATTCAGCCATCTATCTAGCTTATCTATTGCCAGACAGAGATCTAGATGCTACGTCAACCTGACCATAACCGTCTCCGGTTGGTGTTCGAGGATGGCGAGGAATCGCAACGGCAGTCTTGGGAAGAGCCCAAGTCGCATAGCGCTGCCTACCTTCGCCATGCCAGCCGCCAAACACGCCGGATCTCTCTCTACTAGTTTATCCTGATTTTGAATAAAAGTGTGAATCCTTCTTTTAGTGAAGCAATGCAACAACGCGGTATCGAGGCATGTTGTTCCAGCGTTGTAGCGATAAGCCAACGACCACAGGATCCACTTATCTCCCGTCATTAAAACCCCTGTTGCAGCGCGGCTACTCAGCGCGTCAGGGCCAAGGCTGTCAAAAAGCTACGGCTCGGCGTATTTTCCAAAGCCGATTGGAACGGCACTTTGCAGGCTTGCTGCTTCGCTGAAGAAAGAAAGACCTCTGGTATGGCCTTGCGACTCGAATGAACGTTTTTTGTTGAAGTGCCTGCATATCTGCGTGTATCAATTTCATTCATTTGCCCCGGAACAACGCCTCTACAGACGATTCGGCGTTGATGGGTCCCCCGATCCTAAGGGCAATCCATCCTCAGGGCCAAAACGTGCCCTAGCAACCGACTTTCAACTTTGACATCGAAATCTCTCTGACCACAATCTTTCCACCTAAACCACTCCTTCGCTTCCGAAACCTCGCCTCGGTCCCTTTCTTCGCTATCCAACCTATTACCCCCTCGTTCGATCGCTCCGGCCGCTCTCCTGCTCACATCGAGTGACCTTCTGCCGTCGCATCATCCACGATCCTCGATGAAACAACGTCGCCATCAACAACAATCACATACCCCGCCTTGGCTCTTCAATCGAGAGATGCTTTTATCTAGCTACGTTACACAAGATGGATCTACATGAGGAGCTCAGTCAGTGGTACGAGAAGATACAAAAATTCCCAAAGGAATACCATCTGCTGTGCCCCCGTCTTAGTGATGAAGACGACGAGAACTACAAACTACTTATCGATCCCGAGTCGACTATTTCCCAAGACGAGAAGAAGACCCGAATTCAACAAGGCGACGAGCGACTCGAGATTACATATTGGAACAGCTTGATCTTTGGTTTCGACAAGCAAAGTCAAGGAAAATGGGGAGACGAGCTCGCCGAGAGGCTCAGCAATTGCCTTAAGCATTGCGCCGACTGCGTATACAACTGGCACATGAAGCGCAAAGCCCTTCTCGATCAATTCCATGAGTAAGTTGGTAGCTGTACAAGGATGGTGCTCTGTTGACACTCTTAGACGATGGGATGAGGAGGTTGTTGGCGACATTCAGGCCATGCTCGAGCGCCGAGACGTTGAGCGTATAGACGGCAGCCTTCGTTGGGCCAAGGATTTCATCGAGAAGATTGTTTCGACCGGCGCTGTATTCAAAAAGTCACAGCTCGGTGACCACCTGTCCGAGGTCCACATTGCTGTCTATGAAGCGTTATGCTGCATGCCTTTCTTAGACGAACCGAACCAGCGAGCCACATTTCAATATGTCTTCCAACGCCTGCAAGGCAAGAGTGGTCTCAAGCTGGGGACAAAGGATCCTCTGCCGGGAATGACATACTTCATATTCGACCTAAAGAATCAGGACCGCCGGAAATGGGCAATGGATAACTATCACAACCTGGACAACGGCTCCATGGCTTTGGAACAGTTCGACTGGGCTGTTAGCGGTGGCCTGGCCAGGGCAGTTGACGAAATCAGCAGAAAAGATCCTCAAGCCACAGATTCTTGGCCCGAGATCGAGCAATTTTGGCAAGGCTTCAACGAGGTCTTGCGAACTCTGAGCGCCGACGTCATTCTCCAGCGTCTCCGGAATCTGGAGCTCAAGCCAGGGAGTTTCAACATATATGATCTGCTCTTTCGCCATATTCAGTTCTGCCCTGCGGAGAGTGTTCTGGTCATGACAATCACCGTCCTGACCAGCTTCCTCAAGAAGGCACCCAAGGCCTTCTGGGATGTAATCGGTGACGCCAGGCCTAACGTAATTGCAGACCTCTTATTCAGTAGCCCGGGTTACAAGAACCTGCTGCGCCAGTCTTTAGACGATTGTTGGACTGGATTCGATAGCGGTTCGTCGCTTGTGCCATTTCCCACCTCCTGGGTAGATCCGTGGTTACAGTCACTCAGCCGCGACCGGAGATATGATGCCTGCGAAGTCTTGATGCACACCCTTTTCGAATCCCTTGCAAAGGATGAGACTATAGGAGAGGCAGGCCGTGCAGCCTGCATCCGTGCCGGTTTCGATGCATTACAGTTTACCATGACAACCTTCCTTGACCCAGGGACCAAAATCGGCGCCGGGACTACACACCTCTACGCCAGCGCAGCATTCAACCTGGTCATGAAATATAAGGATCTCATTCTGAAGAACTTGCGCGCTCCTGGCCCAGACCGCGAGGGTTGGCAGACCTTCCAAGTGGCAACTGCAGCCAAGAAGGCACTGCAAACTGCTATGAAGCTAGACATGAAGATCTTTGGCGAAGAGTACATTGCGTGTTTGGAAGGCAAGCAGCTCCAGTCTACAATCACCAGAGACTCCAAGGTTTTCTGGCAAGGTATCGTTGAGATGTTCGATCTGTCATCGGAGCAAGTTGATTTGGCAAGAGATATCTTGCTTTCCCTCGAGCCTCTAATCGGCATCGAGCAAGTGAGACCGCTCAAAAGCGACAATGATAAGCTGAGCGAGTCAAGCAAAAACTTCAACAAGGCTCTTGCCAGCAACGTAGATATCCTTGGAAACCTGCTTGGCCGCGTATCTGAACTTGATGCGGCGGACCTAAATACTCTTTTCAATGATCGCCTTGCCTTCCAGGGGACTATCAGTTTGTCCACTCATGGAGAATCAGACCTTGCTGAGGCAGCTTCTGAGCTTCTCAAGAGTTGGACTGGAGAGTTATCTCGAAGCAGTGCCTTCGAACAAATGTCTCAACTTCACCCGGATCAAACCCTTTCGTCTATAGTCTGGGCACTGGAGCGGATCCTGAAGCCTCCAAACCCATGGGGTCCGATTAGGCCCATCCTCAACATGAGCCGAGATATCCTTCGGGGTTTGACCGATCCGCTTTCAGGCGTTTTACGTGTCAAGACTTTGGAGCCAATGTCAGCTGCAAAGGTTTTGCGTTGGTGGAGCGAGCAATGGCGTTTCGTCTCTACTGCATGCAGAAACATTGAGGGGTGGTCTCGGTACATTCAAAATGCTGTCATGACAGAATTCTGTCGAGAGATCATGGAGCTTGCTGAGGCTCTCATTGCGGAAGACGGTCTAATCACCTCAGCCATATCCAAAGCGCTGGGCAAAAGTGAGGAGGACACTATGTCGCAGATTCTTGTCCCTGCCAAACAGCACTTTGGTGGTATGGAGAACATGATTCGGCTCAAAGACAAGTGGCTCGTCGATGTTACAGTTCGAGTCCTTTGCAAGATTCTCACCCGTCTCCGTGAGAATAATCATGAGATCAATCCTGCCTCCCGCAAGCTTATCACAGATGCTTGCCTGCCGACTGCCACTCCAGGAAAATATGTCAGATCAACCAACATGACGGATCAGCAGCGCGCTGAACTCCTTCAAGCCCTGGGACAGACTGATGAAGAAGTCCAGATCTATCAACTAGGTGTCGCCCAGGATCGACAGACGCAGAAGCAGAAGGACAAGGCTAAGAGGCAAAGCAAGCTTGACGCCTGGTCTAAGTCAGGCACAACGACCCCCGGAACCTCTTCCACACTGCCATCCAGGTCTAATCGCGACGATGTGCTTCAACTCAGTAGCTCCATCGACAGTCCTATTCTCAAGCAGCTGGAGGCTCAACAAGCCAAGGCCAAGGCTAAGGCCATGATTAAGACCAAGACCAAGTCTAAACTGCCTGACCAGAGGGCTATTTCTGCGTTGAAAGAGAGCCGACAAAGAGAGAAGGCCGAGAAAGCCAAACGTGACGCAGAAGCTATCGCTCGAGCCAAGGCTCTCAGAGGCGAGATTGTCCCTGGCGAGGGCTCTGGCCTGCTCAGTCTTGGGGTTAGCGGCAAAGACCATGGCCGGAGCGAGATTATGGTTAATAGTTCTGATGAAGAGTCAGAGGAGGAAGACGACGAGTCTGATGTTGACAACGAGCTCGCGGCGCTCAGTACTGGAGGCCAGAGGACTCTAGACGAGGCCGAGAAGCGCCGTCAGCAGGTCTTACGAGACAAGCTTCGTAAACCCGTGAAGAAGATAAGACAGCAACGTTCAGTGAAAGAGATGAGAGCCAGGTTGATCCCTCCCATGGATCGACTACACAACACCATCTTAGCATGGGATATTTTCCATGGGGGCAATGATCCACCGACCGGCCCTAAAGCGTCTGAGGTTGCAACTAAGTATCTCGACCCCAGGTCCTACCAGGACACTTTCTTTCCGCTGCTCGCATCTGAAGCTTGGCGTTCCTTTGTCACGGCCAAGGACGAGATAACGGCTCAGTCTTTTGGCATGAAGATTGCTAGTCGTGCAAGTGTCGATAGCTATCTTGAGGCAACGTTTACCATGCCTATACTTCAGAATAGGGAACGCGGTGTCAGCGAAGGCGACATCATCCTTGTTTCCGAAGCAGAGAATCCGTTGGCCGACCACGCTGCTCGGCATTGTTTGGCGAGAGTTCACCGCACCACATACAAGAAGGAGTTGATCGAGATCACTTATCGGGTTGCCTCTCGCAACAACCCTATGACACAGGTGCTCACCCCCAACGTACAGGTGTACGGTGTCAAGATTACCAACATGACCACCATCGAGCGAGAGTATGCTGCATTGGAAAGTCTGCAATACTATGACCTCATGGACGAGATTCTGAAGGCTGAACCGTCCCCGATCATCCGGTACGGAGATGAAAAGGTTGCTACCTGCATGGAGAATTACGCCCTCAATCGCGGACAAGCCATGGCTGTTCTTGGTGCACACGACAATGATGGCTTTACATTGATTCAGGGGTAAGTTGATGTTCGACATATCTTCAAAGGCATAGCTAACAGAGAGTAGACCTCCAGGAACAGGAAAAACCAAAACTATTGTAGCCATGGTCGGAACCCTTCTGTCGGAGCAATTGAGCCAGATGAGCAATCCTGGTGTTCAGATGGGCGTTCCCTTGCGACCAAACGGCGCCCCCCCCACGAATGGCCAGAACCGATCCAAGAAGCTCCTAGTATGTGCTCCTAGCAACGCTGCCGTGGACGAGTTGGTGCTACGTATGAAGTCTGGGATCAAGACGACCTCAGGCAAAACTCGGAACATCAACGTTCTTCGACTCGGTAGGAGTGATGCTATCAATGCTGCCGTCAAGGATGTCACACTTGACGAAATGGTGAAGGCTCGCCTTGAAGGTGACACCACCAAAGACAAAGTTAAGGGAGACCGTGACAAGCTTCACGAGGACGCTGCAAAGATTAAAGAGGAGTTATCACACCTGCGACCTCGGCTTGAAGCATCAAGAGACGGCGACGATCGAGCTACGTACAACAAGCTGTCGCGAGAATTTGAAGACTTGAAGCGGCGCCAAATGTCAATCGGTAAACAGATCGATGCCGATAAAAGCAGTGGCAACTCAGTCGCTCGCGAGATGGAGCTGCGTCGGCGTCAGGTTCAGCAAGAAATCCTCAACTCAGCCCAGGTCCTGTGCGCCACCCTGAGTGGTAGCGGTCACGAGATGTTCCGAAACCTCGACGTCGAGTTCGAGACCGTCATCATTGACGAGGCTGCTCAGTGTGTGGAGCTGAGTGCCCTGATCCCACTCAAGTATGGGTGCTGCAAGTGTATCCTCGTCGGAGATCCCAAACAGCTTCCACCCACAGTCCTTTCGCAGTCAGCAGCCAAGTTCGGATACGACCAAAGTTTGTTCGTTCGAATGCAGCAGAATCACCCGAGCTCGGTGCATCTGCTGGACATGCAGTACCGTATGCATCCCGAGATCAGCATGTTCCCCAGCCGCGAATTCTACGAAGGGCAACTGCAAGATGGCCAAAACATGGCGGACTTGCGGCAGCAGCCTTGGCATAAGAGCGCACTGCTGGGTCCGTACCGGTTCTTTGATGTCCAGGGTGTTCAAGCACGGGGCCACAGAGGCCAGTCCCTGGTCAACACAAGGGAACTGGACGTTGCCATGCAGATGTACGATCGGTTCAGCAACGAGTATCGAGAGTGCGATTTGACTGGCAAAATTGGTATTATTACGCCATACAAAGCTCAACTTTACGAGCTACGTAACCGTTTCAAGTCACGGTACGGCGAATCAATCACGAACATTATCGAGTTCAACACTACCGACGCCTTCCAAGGTCGAGAGTGCGAGATTATCATTTTCTCCTGCGTTCGAGCAAGTTCTACCGGCGGTATCGGTTTCATGACCGATATTCGACGTATGAACGTCGGCTTGACGCGTGCCAAGTCGTCGCTCTGGATCCTTGGTGATTCTAGGGCACTTGTTCAGGGCGAGTTCTGGCGAAAGCTCATTGAGGATGCCCAGGCGCGAGATCGCTACACAAAGGGTGATATCGTGTCCATGTTCCGTAGGCCCCTTGAAAAGGCCAAGCCAGGGGCTTACCTGCCTGCTCTTCAGAACGGGGTTCCACCCAAGGCTCAAGATCGAGAGGTTGTCATGCGGGACGCACCATCCAGAACATCATCGCAGCCTTCGTCTCGCTCAAATTCACCCAGCGTAGCGGCCGTTCACCAACCATCTCCTGCACCGCCTGGCCTCGGAGGTCTTGTCAAGTCGGAGGTTCATCCCCGTTCTGGTGGACCACCAGTTATTCACACGTCCTCCGGGAATCCACAAGGAGAGACCAAAAAGCGATCGCATGATGGGCCAGAGCCCTACCAGCCGGTCACAAAAAGAGTATGTCAACTACAGCCATCGAAGCTAACCACCTCACCCGATATCTCTAACACCAAAACAGGTAGCAAGCGATAAATCCCGAGGCGGCGGTCTGATGGGCAAGTTTGGCCAGAAACCGCAGCGACCACCGAAACCACCGACAGATCCGTCTGCCATGTCGGTTATGGGACTGGCGCCTCCCGAAAGGCCACTTCCCATGGCGCCGACGGGACCTTCAATCCCAACAGGTCCCAAGATTCCGACAGGCCCCAAGAATCAAACAACGACATCGAGCGGATCAACGTCTTATGAAGGCAATAACAACAACAATAATAAGGTATGATGAACAATGCATCATGTTTTTAAGCAGTGTAAATGGCTAATCACAACGTAGCCCTTAAACCGAGCGCCTCTACCACCCCCGGGCCCGCGCAAGAAGGGAAAACCAAGCCTCTTTGTTCCCAAAAGACGGTAGGAGCATAGATAGACCGGGGATTTGTATTATACACGTTTGAAATACTGAACATCAAGCATTTACGGGCGTTGGTGGTAGATATACGGGTTTTGTCTATTGAGAGGACTATTGCAGCAGGATATGGGGACGAGATGCTACGCAGCGCAACTATCTGGACAGAAGTATATGCAGGCAGAGACTAACTCTCTGTCTGGTAGATTGATTTGCCATGAAGGAGCGTCGTCGAGGGTTAGTCGGGAACCATGAGACGAGTACTAGTATGCAAGGGAGAGAGCGTAGGGGGCCCCTCTTGGGCAATAGTTGATGACGATCTGGGCACTTGGTGTTTCCAGGCCCGTCTCAACTTCTGAAGAGCGTAAGACGATATTTGCAAGCAGCAGCAACAGTTGACTCGCTACGACGGCCCTATCCAGGATTCTCAAGCTGCCGCAGTAAACAACCCAAGCTGTTGCTGGGCTGTCCCCTCAACCTTGTTCGTTGCGTTCAATGAAGCCTTCTAGCTCACGTGACACTACCGTAACGTGGCAGGTGACCATCGTAGCAACGGAAATTTGAAGTGTTTACCCCCAATCGCAGCAAATTGAAACATTGCAGACCGGCGAATAAAATGACAAGTCCAACCATGATCTACAAGGATTTGATTTTGCGTAGGATCCGGTAGTTGGGATGAAAGGTAAGGATTGTCCCTAGAAGCAGGGATCTTCGTACAAGGAACAAGGGCAGTGGATGGATTAATACCAGCAGCAACCCGGCGATAGACCAGGGCAGTTCACCCGTAGTTCGCCGCCCTCTCAGTGACACAGCGCGACAAACAAACTTCGCGAGGGCTGGAACTCACAAGACAGATTTGGACGGATGGCTGCGGGCTTGAACAGAGCTCAGCTGCCAAGACAGGACGGCAGAGCCTGAAAGGAAAAGATGGTGAAGGCTGGTTCGTCAAGCAACTTTAGCACGGCGATGGCACTAACGGGCTTTTACGGGGCAGATCAGCGGTGGCGCTCGGACAGCTCTTCACCGACGAGAATTTGCGCCTACGCTGCAAAGGCCTCGCTGATTCATGTGAATTAAATGCAGTGCTTCGAAGTCTTGGGAACGGCATATTCGGAAGCGCCCCCTCAAGACCGACCAAAAAGAGGTTGGGGGAAGCATTCACAAACACAACGGCACGCAAAGTGACGATAACCCGGTGCAAACCTGCAAGCACTGACAGATGTGGCTTTGGATCTGAATAAGAGCTAATTACCAGCCAATCAGCAGCCTCTCATGTCCCCCCCTTAGAAGCGAAACCTCATCCCTGCCAGCAGTCAAAATGGCCGGGGCTCATGCGCTAGACGACGCGTCGCTTTTTTGCTGCTCCCTTCGTTTCCTCCGCAGCTTGCAGCGAGGTTTGCGAGAGGCTGGACTATGAGACCTGCTTCTCGTTTGCTGCCATTAGCGTCGGCGGAAGAAGGAAAGAAAAAGATGGATATCGAGCTAGCCCCGGGGCTGGAAAATGAGATACCCAGCATCAATCTGTTTTAAAACGACAAAGGAGGGGCGGCCCACGATGCCGATCCCGATGGCCTTTGAACGGTCAGTAACGGTGACAACCCCAAGCGGCTGGGTACGTCAGTGTCGCATTGCAGGGCCTTAAAAATGTTCCTTGCGTATATGGAAACAGGAATAAGGAGAAGAAGGCGGCGCAGAAGAATATGACGAAAGCCTCTGCTACCTCAAAGGGGGAGTTTCATGGGGGGTCTCCCGGTGTCTCTCCCTGCCTCCATCAACGGCTCCCCGAGCTAAGGACTGGTACATACATAGCGGCACTTTGGCGAGGGTGGCGCCCAGGATAATGGCCCTCCTGGTGACGGCATGGCACTGAAACCTCGTTGACCTTAGACACAAGGCCCAGTTTGCGCCGACCGAGAGAAAGGGACCGGCTGAGTGGGCATGATGAGGCGCCGCCCCAAGTCTGTGTTCCGACGAACTTGACCCTTTGCATCACCCGCTCAACTCCATCGCTCGTGGTCCTCTCATCTCGTTTCCGCTATACAAGGTCGGGCTCGTGGCTACCTAATTGTACCTCTCCGAAAGCTGCTGTACGGATACTCAGGCTGCCGTGGCTGACACTTGCGACACGGTTCGGTCACCCCCGTCCTGCGACTAGCCGTTGCCTCCTGCTCTGTCGCCCTATCCTCCCTCCCGCCTTCAACGGCGATCACCCACCGGAGGGAGGGGATACACTACATGATAAAGCCCCGAGAGGAGGAGATCGGCGCACAAGGTCAGTCAATCTGAAGAGCTAGGAACAGTTCTCGGCCTGGTGGATGTATGTCTGTGTACTGACTGAGACAGGTTTCATGGATGCAAGTGCATCGTTGCGCAACTCTACAATCTGGTAGAAGGGACCTACTGGTTACTGGAACTGGGCGTTTGCCTTCGTATTAGTAGCCCGGCATGGCTCAAGCTATCGGCGTCAACCGTGAGATCTCTGTCACTTCCAGCAGTGACGGTGCCTATCCTCGCACAACCGCCTCAGCCTATGCTTCGAGCGACTCCCAGCAACAGCCCTCGTCTAGCCTAACAGCACGTACCCGACCCAGAGCAAAGTCAGCATCCAACCTGCTCAGTCGGCCAAACCAGAACATCGAGTTTCACGACGACACATTGCTTGGCCAACACGACCCCGGAGATCGGCAGGATGGCCTCGCAGAGTTGATCGACTTCCTAAAGAACCATTCGCCGCCGTCGGGCAATTTCATGTCAATCCCGGAGGATATCGACGCCGAGGATAGGGGGCGTTGGTACAGACTCAGGAAGCTTGGGAAACGGAGCAAGTCGCTGTCAAACCCACCCAAAACCATTCGGCTTCCAGACACTGCTATTTCTGGAACGACAATAGGCGGACATCGGCATATCGCCATCTCCATCCCCCTCGATGCTTCGCCGTTTGGCCAAAGTCCGAGGTCTCAGTATCCGGTGTATCAGCATCGCGGCGTGAAGCCACTCACATCACGATATGCACCCACGAGGGCGGTGCTCAACGACAAAGGCGTGGTTACAGTTCTGCGAACAGTCACTGAGGATCGGGAAACGTCTTCTTCAACCAGTCCTGCGGACTCACAAAGCCGCATACCAACCATTCCGCAGAGATCTCCGAGCGCAATGGCTGGGGGTGCATACTCTTCAGGCACTATTAATAGCAATAGCATTGGGAAGACATCAGACTACTTTAACGTATCGACAATGCCGCCAAGGGTTGTGTCTCCGGACCAGGTCAGACAAGCCAGTGGCGTGTCTCGGGAGCTCCAGGATTACGATCAGTTGAACTTGAGGCCTGCGTCTCCGAACCGGCATGAGGGCGTCCCGCGAGCCTCTAGTTTGACGGCAGGCCGCTTTGTGCACCCTGCGGCGCCATCTATTGATGCCATGATGTCTCAGCCTAACCCGGGGGCGGACCCTCAGCTGGAGCCTCTGCCCTTTAATCGGCCAGTGTCCGATGATGAAGACTACCAGCATTCACTCTCCCAGAGCATCATGACTACGAGCGAGAACGACCCCACTGTTGCGGATGCGCGGCCATTCGAGACGATACCTGTCACGACAAAGGACTCTCGCAGAAGGTCGGTCAATAGAGATTCCAAGGAGCTTTCGGTAACAGTCATCACAAAAAGCCCGCTGGCCACTTCTAGAGACAAGTTTAGGAACCAGACAGCGAAGTCGGACAAGTCGCCTGCTCCGTCAGTCAAGTCAACACAGAGCCGCCGCGACAAAGTAAGAGACAAGAAGCGAAGGGACATGGAGGCGCTACGTCATGCGTCGTCGAAGCGACGGAGCTCGATGGTTACAGCTGTAGAATTACAAATACCTGAAGAGGAGGAAGAGGCGGAAAGGTCATCAAACAAAGAGGATACAGAGCAGCCTCCGCCGTTGCCCATGAAATCACCTCAGCGACAGAGCATGTGCCCCATCATGGTTGTGGCCGATGTCCAGCCATCCCCTCCGCCGATCTCGAGACTTCCCGAACCAACGCGGAAACTACCTGCCATACCTCCGAAGAAGCTTACAGAGTTATCACCCAAGTCTGCGACTCAAACTGCGACGACTCGAGACTCGTCGAAACTTACTCCGGGGAAGACATCAAGTAGGCCTACCTCTCCACCTCCCGTGCTCCATAGGACCGGATCAAGCAACCCAACTCCTCCCCAGTCGGCTCATGGATCACCAGCTCATAAGAAAACCTCGTACGACCGAACTTCGCTATCTCGGCGCCGGGAGTGGAATGCAGCACGGGAGCAGGAACGCAAGCTTCGGGAGGAGGCCCGGGAGAAGATGAGCCCCCGATCAAAGGCGAGAAAGCTCATCCTGTCTGAAGAGATGGAGGAGAACAAGGTTCCGGTAAAGGAAAAGGAGGTGATGCGTCGATACGAAGCATACCGCGAGTACCGCATCCGAGAGATGGAGCGACGGGTTCGCCGGCTGGAGCGCAACGGCGACGTGTGGCTTCGAGCCCTTGTGCCTGTGCTGGATAACCTCAACCGCACCCTCGCCAACGCGCACGACGATCAACCGCGACGCGCCCAAGGATGGGTCTCTGACGACGAAGCCGCCAACCGACAGATCCCCAAGACGAAGTCACCAAGAAATGGAAGCCGCGGGCGGGTTCTGACGCGATCGGGGACATCAGAGCGAGAGTTTCTGGAACGGCTCGTGAGGACAAAGGAGGAGCTGGAGGCTGGTAATGTGAGCGACGACATGAGTGGGTTTGACACGATTGAGCCGCTCATGAGGGAGCTGGCCGGACAGTCGAGACTGAGCTTTGAGGTCCGGTCACTTGGATTTGGAGAGGATGACGACGGCACTCTGCATGGATTTTCGGATTAATATTTCTCTGCTCCAACTAATGGTACCTTGGGAGGAGAGGGGGGGGCATCGTGCTGATCGATTAGGTTCTGGTGTTTCTCGTCTGGGTGAGCGAAGCGCTGAGTTTTGATTTTCATTTTCGATATCAATATCCACCCCTAGCATTGTACGTCTTAGCTATGCACAGCACATGTCTCCTGGCGCATGCTTTGTCATGAGGACTTTAAAGTATTTATTATGAATTCTGTCACCCTACCTAGCCAATGTGTGCAGGTTTGATGTCTGTTGTGTACCTTAATTTAGCAAGCCTACCTTGGGTTAGTAATTATCTGGGGATAGCCTACGCCCACCGTGTTTCAACAACCGTCATATACCTCACGTTCTACATACTAGACCAAGTCAATGACACGCTCTATCTCAACAACGGCCCTGCTTTTACTTGTACCGATTGGAGATGGAATGCGCCATCCATCCTTCGGGCCGTAGTGCGGGAAGCGAGATCTGGGGGTCCTTGCATGACGTCGATCGGACGAGAGTCTGCATCTTCTGCGCATCATCGATAGAAGCTGTCATCAATGTTTGGGGGAGCTTGAGCTCACGCAAGGTGCAATTGCCAAAGTTGACAAGGTCATTGAAGCTCAAAAGAAAAGCTCTCCTTGGATAAATGTGAACAAGTGCTATCTTGAGCTCAGTTAATATTTAGGTGATTTCATATTCATTCAACCATACTCATTCAACAGTGGTTCATCGATAGCCTCAACAAGTGCACACACCGCAGCCTCAATTATGAGCAAACCTTGGATCTTCGTGTCGCCCTCAACCCGAGGCATTGGCTATGCCCTCACCCGTCATTTCCTCCAAAAGACATCTCTCCCCGTCCTCGCAACAGCGCGTCACCGCCATGACCCCGACGACGTGAAGGCCTCGCTGCTCGACGGTCTCCCCGACAAGGAGGGCCTCGCCTCTCGGCTCAACATTGTCCACGCAGATGTCACAGACGACAAGTCTCTAGGCGAGGCAGCCTCCAGGGCAGCAGACCTGTTCAGCCCCGAAAAGTACCACATGCGACTCGCCTGCGCCATCCCGGGCATCCTACGGCCCGAGAAGAATCCCAGCCAGATCGACGCCGAGGCCAGCCTGGAGCAGTTCCGCGTCAACACCGTCGGCCCCATCCTGCTGATCAAGCACTTTGACGGCCTCCTCCCCAAGCGCACAGCGAACCTTGACGCCAGCCCTGACGGCGACGAGCTCAAGATGCCCTCGCACGCGACGTGGCTCAGCATGGCCGCCCGCGTGGGGTCCACGGCGGACAACCGCGCAGGCGGATGGTTCTCGTACCGGGCCAGCAAGGCCGGCGTTATCAGCGTAGCAAAGAGCTACGACAACTTCCTGCGTGGGCGCTGCGGCGACAAGGCCATCTCGATTGCCTATCACCCTGGGACGGTCAAGACGGAGCTCAGCAAGGGATTTTGGGACAGCACTGCGGAGGGCAAGCTGTTCAGCCCCGAGTATGCCGCCGAGAGACTTGCCAGTGTTGCAACAGGACTGAGCCTGGATCAGAGAGGCAAGTGTTGGGGCTGGGAGGGCGAGGAGGTTCCCCCATAAGTCATACGCCTCTGTCGGATATAAGTTGTACAAAGACCTCCAAAGCTGGAAAGGTCAAAATTGATGAGGGATCGAATAAATAATTAAACAAATATCTTCTGTGCCGCTGCCCCCCGAAACCTACTTCAGTCCACATAACAATTTGTATAAGAACCTGGATGAGTATGAATGCTATCAAACAAGCAAGCGTCTGCTGTTACGCCAGAACCATCAAGGCGCGCTTCATAGTGAGTGGAACTCGACTGACATGAACTGAAGCAGTAGCCCGCCAGCAGAACGTGTCTTGTCTATAGCTCCACCTCCTGGAATGATGACCCGTCAGGTGTTGGCGCCGTCTTTGCGCTGGCATCGTCCTCTGCCTCATCCTGTTGTTTTGTCTCCTTCTCGTCCTTGTCCTCGCTCCTTTGCTCGTCGTTGTTCGCCGGCCGCATGGCAATCTTTTGATCTTCTTTGTCTTCGAACCGCACTTTTTGCTCGTCTCGCCGTCCAGCCTTTGTTTTCTGTTCGGGCTCCTCGTCGTCTTCGCTGCTGGAGCTCTGCGTGTCACCCTTCTCTTGCTCCTCCTCCTCCTCCTCCTCATC
>JADBHU010000550.1:0-10357 GCA_017140155.1 Fusarium devonianum
GGGGAGAGGGGAGAGGGGAGGGAGCGAGGTGGAGATGCTCTTTCCCTGGACCTGGCTCTATCTTCCTGTTCAGGAACTGCCGCTTCCAGCGAGCCCCGATTCCCGAATCGTGACTGCAATTGGTTCGCCCCTCATCTCAGAAAATGGTAGTTCCTGCCTTGTTTGGCAAGATACCTGTTTCGGTCGCAGCCTGCACCCAGAAGTCATGCAAAACGGACTGGGCCGCCCAGACTTTTTCGGCGAAATCTCGCTTTCTCGGGGGACCATTTCCCCATGACTTGCCCCGGGCTTCTGTGCATTTCGGCCGACGGTGAAAGCACTCAGATTACCGGAAAGGAGGGAGGATCCGCCGACGGAAACCCCGCTTGTCGCTTGTTCCCGGTCTGGGGGAATCCAAAGTCTAGAGGGTTTTCGCGCGATTGCATCCCCACACGGAGAAAGACGCTCCGACTTTGGCTCTTGCGCACGTCTTATTTGGTTCTTACCAGGCTTCAATTTTTTTTAATCTTCGGCGCGCGCCCACCCCCGCATGTTGCCATTCGTCTCCCCCGCATGAGAGCCGCTCGCTGGACTGGGGGTGTAGTTGAACCTCTCAAGAGCCCAAAACCCGGCCAATGGCCGGAAGGGGTGTGGGCTATGGATACGGGGGAAACCGGCGGAAGGGAGGTTCCTGACGACAGAGACAGGGGTGATGGGGAGCATCATGGGAGAGGGTGTTGGACAAACACAACCAGGTGATGATTGGTATTTATGGCAAAACTTGAAGCTTCTTACTGCTGTGAGTCTTTGTTGAACTTCATGACATGTGGTCAATAAGCAGTTTTACAGTAGTATCCCTCACAAGCCCCTGACAAACGCCCATATCATGCCCTCTCTTATCGCACGAATCTTTGACAGACTGAAGCCAATATCTTGGCTTTTATGAACACAGGCGAGTCCAGGATAACTTGCTATCAGTAGCCTATTACACAATCATGTACCCACAGTGGCGGGCTATTCAGATCCAAGACTTTGCGAGTACAAGCGGAGGATCTAAGTGGTCCCTTGGGAAGAATTCTAGCGCGACCCAGATGCATCTGTTTATGGGGGATAGGCTCCGATGCCGGGGCGCTGTTGCCAGGGGGGCGCGTGCGTAGTAAGGAACCCGAATGGACTTGGGAATACCCTGAAATAGCTATTGGCACGAGTGCAACTTAGAAAACATTACATATGTCTCGTAACTGTGGATATGCTTGCATGTATATGGTGGAGGTGTTGCATTCATTCAATCGTAACCAGGTGCGTGCGATACGTGAGTGACTAATCTCATCCAGCCTCTGAAGGGACCATATGTATTTGGTGGTTTCATTTGCGTCAAAGGCAAATGACGAGTAATGCCCTAGATCATCAAACATATAGTTCCTACTTCCATTCACAGGTTGTGGCAGGGCGTGAACAATTTGGCTTATTCCTTGAACATTACGGCTCACCAGGATAATAAAGCGTGTCGGAACCTCCTATATCTATCCCCAGTACGCTCATTTCACCCGAAACTGGAGTGACAACAGAAGACATACGGGAATCTACCTCCAGCAAACTCTGACTTGTAGATGTCACGAACAAGATAAGCGAGGTAGCTTATAAGATGGACTGATCTCAGAGCAAGGCAAGGGTGGAATCGACAGGCGGTGGCATGATTTGGTAGGCAGTCTGAGCTACCTATCTACCCTGATGATAATATTGGAGGAGCGTCCTCGGCTTCTACTGGTAGAATTAAGAAGGTAGGCAAATAGGTTGACATCCTGGGAAACGCATGAAAACGCGGTCCATGCCTCCGAATGAGCCGAAAAAGTTGGCACGGTGCCATTGCAAGCAGTATGAAGTTGAGGCTAAAGTGTCGCTCAAGTCCTTGCTGGCATATCCACGTCTTCCTTATTGCCCGTGTCGGCCTGGGTTACTCATCAGCGCTACTATCGATGGCTCACGATAGCAAGACGTGTTGTGTCTCCTACGTTAATAATAGGCTAGGAAGTGAAAGCACGAAGGAAACGAAGCTCGGAGATAACCTTATACCGGCGATCCAAGGGCCTCACTACACACCACTGAAATATCGCCCACGTGGTCGTTTGAAAGCCTAAACGCTCGAGTGCTTCTAGATGATACAAGAACCGCACTTGTAGTTGAAGCGACTCTGCGTCTCAGGCATATGAAGAGTTCAACGTAGCGGAGGTTACTGAAAAGTCCTTTAGCAAAGGCAAGCTCTAAAGGGCCATTATCAACTCGAATAAATAGAAGAGTTAAAGAAAAACTTATATTTATATGATATACGCATAGAACTAACATGAGATAGAGTGTAATTGAGGGTCAAGGGAATGGGTTATATAACTCATCAGGCGCCGTCCTTGACCCGACTAGCGTGACCGAATAAAAATCCATGATACATTTGCAGCATATCTAATCATATAACCTTGCAGGATCTGAGTTCTGGCTGAATGACCTTAGGAGTTGTTGACGTTTGTTGTGTCACTCTCGTGGCTCTTAGGCAGTTCAACCAGTGCAGTTCAGCGCCTCGCCGCCTAAAACTACTGAGCGGCCTCAGCTCTGCCACTCCCACATCAAACAAACATCCAGCCAGGTACGAGACGAACAACGAGCGAAGTTTTCATGATGCAAATATGGGCAGGCGATTACCGTGGAAGACTCCCGCGACTCCCTCAAGCGCTGATAGGAAGCTTCCCGTAAAGACTGAGAGCCCACGCAATGCGCTGCCTCGCTCACCCGCGACGCCTTCAGCGCAATCTACCAAGAAACCGCGACGCGACCGCGTTCTTGACGCAGAAGGTATCCCATCGCAATCGCCGCGCAAACTTGTCTCGAAGCTAACTACATTTTGCAGACCGTATCAAAAGTCCTTCGACGTCACCACCACCAGAGCCACCGCCGGAAAGGTGTGTTATCAAGCGCTCCTCATGAGCATATCAGTTCCGCTGACCAAAACCCCAGACTCATGATGTCTGGTCCTCAACTCGATGACCGCTATCGCATGGTCGAGGATGAGTTCCTCAACGTGGCTCACCAATTCACTACTCACCTCCACCGCGCAGAGTACAACCGTCTCAAATCCCTAGCCAAGAGCCAGAATGCCGCTGCAATCCGCGAGATTGAGCGCCCCATCGTCGGGACGCCGACGCTCCTCACCCGGCAGCGGCAGAACAGCGCGAGGCGCACCGCGAAACAGAGCAAGGTGCTGCGCCACGGTTCCGCCAGCGGTGACGAGACGCCGTTCGCGGGTACGAGCCTACAGGGCCTGATGGAGAGCCCGAGGAAAGCAGCCAAGTGGATTTCCGCTGGGTCAGCAGGAACAGCGGCGGCCACGAGGGCCGCTGCTGGCTTTGGGTCACATAGGAGTCCGATGAGCGTCAAGGGGACGTTGGGCAGCTCCTCGTCGGCTAAGAAGCGCCGGCTACCTCCTCCAGGCGACGAGGCTGACGATGGGGACGACCTTGACCTGGCTACGCCCACCAGGAACCCGGCCGCCAAGACGGCACGTACTTTACACACATCATCTCCAGCTGCCGCCCGATCAGCGACAAGGTCGATCTTCAATACTCCTCGCGCGTTAAGCACAACCACGACCAATGGTCCCAGGACAAATAGCAGTACCAAGCGACCGACGACAGCTCTAGGCAAGACCGAGACAGCGGGTATCAGTAAATTAACAAAGCATCACGACGCTCATGATGACTACGATGACGATGATCCGTTCGGAATCAACAAGCGAAGAATTCAACGGCAGAAGTCGAAAGAACAGGCCCAAACCGTGGACCAGAGACCAGCAGCCACCAAGCCTTCTTTGGACGACATTCCCTCCTTCATATGAGATGAAATCATTCCACATGGGGCGCCATGCTGGCGTAGTAAACTTTCAAATCCAAAGTTGCTTAACTTAGCAGTCACTATCTGCAGCTGAACGAGTAAATGAGGGAAAAATCAATTCTTTTCATTGTAAGTTCTATCCTTGCATTTGCCGGTCCTGCACTGTAAGCTCATCAAAGTCGTCCAGCAACTCGTCCATATTCACGTGCGGTGCCTCGTCGTCACCGCCATCTGTCTCACCCGCTATACTCATCTGGTCCTCCTCAGCCTTCTTCTGAGCCCTGTACAAGGCGAGCGTAGCACGAAGCTCTTCATCCTCCTCCACATCTCGCAAGAACTGCTCGTACTCCTGGTCCATACGGTCCTGGTCGGCCTTCTTGGGAAGCAGCTCGCCGTCATCCTTGCCCATACGCCTGAGCTTCCAGTTGCGGTTGCGGTTCTTCCGGCGACGGGGATAGTGCTTCTTGACGAGCACCACGTCAGGGATCGTTGACGAGTATGTGTTGGAGGCATCGATGGCCTCGTATTCGTTGTTGTTGAAGACTGTGCCGGTCAGCAGGTAACCCATGACCGAGTCACCAGCCTGGAGGTGACGGCCAAGATGTGTTCGGGTGAAATATGTGCGGTCGTTGACACCGAGGTCAGAAGCTCGGGCAACTGTGGCCTCGGCGAGCGTCCATCTGCCCTTCTGGGTCATCGTGGGTTCGATATCCATAATGATGAACTCGACGAGTTCACGGGTGTCGGTCAGAGACAGGAAAGGGGCACGCCAGTAAATCGGCGCGCTGATGTCGGCCGTCTGGAGGGTCTGAGGGTCCAGCAGATAAACCGAAGTACCGATCTTGTGGCAAAGCAAAAGAGGGTTGATGTTTCCGGCCTGCTTAGCCATCTTGATTGGCAGAGCGACGAGATCATCTTTGCAGATGGGCACCAACTCGGCCGAGTATGTGAACTTGTATGATGACTTGGAGGTGTGGGTATCATGGGAGATGAGTTCTTGCGATGCCTTGACCTTTACGGGAACCACCGAGTTGAGGAAATCGATAAACTTCTCGGCCTGATTCTTCTGTGAGAAGAAAAAGTCGATACCGTCCTTGGCCTCCTTGATGTTGAGGGTATCTCGATGGGCGCCGTGCTTCAGGATCAACTGCTCTAGGAACAAGAAGGTTCGCTTGTGCAGGACCTTCTGTCGGACCTGGACGCTTGCCCGCCAGACGTTGGCAGTGTATGATTTGGCGCACTCGGGGCACTGCTGGTAGGCGACCACGTACAAGATCTCGAAGCTCTGTTGGAGGAGCATGCCGTCCTGCACCTCATCCTGGATCGTGAGCTTGACCTTGATACGTCGCGAATGAGGTTCGGTCCAGACAAAGCTGGCGTCGACGATCCGGACCTTGTTAAGGCCGCGCAGCTTCTTGAGGCACAGCGCCAGCAGTTCGCGGGATTCGAGGGTGGCCACAATCCAGCTGGTGGGGGGCATGAGCCATCGGTCGCAGTCTCGGCAAAAGTTGAGGGTGGCTTCGCGCTGGACGCCCTGAGAGATGTCGACAGTGAGCTTGATGCAGTCGTAGCAGAGGGCGCCGGCGGAAGTTGTTCCATCGATCGGGGCACCGCAGTTGCAGCAGAGGATACTGGTCGGGCTCACGTTAGTCTTTGCGCACACAGGATCAACAACTACGTGCGGGGTGGGTTTGGATCAAGACACTCACGTTGCAGCGCCCTGCTGCGGAGCGGCAGGGGCGATAGACACGGGCTGGTCATCCAGATCCATCGACATCTTGGGCAAAAATGTCTTTGGAATATCGGGTTGATTATTTTGGTGTAGATGGATGATGTTCGTGACTCTCAGGCAAAGCCAGGCGGGAAAATTATCCACCCCGCTGCTTGATAAGCTTATCGGGGGCAACTTTTTTTTCTGGTCGCGGGGCGAATTTGTCAAAGTGGAAAGAGTTGAAGTCAGGCCCCACCCAGCGAGTCTTTGGGTCTTGTTAGGTAAGGTACTGACTGCTAGATGCAGGCCAGTAAAGTACAGCATATCTTATGATTATCAGGGTCTTTGAGGTATCATGCTCATTAGATACAGGAAAGACAAATAAACAAAACAAAAAAAAAGGCTAAACAACTAGAAAATCTTGCTTAATACCCTTGTCACATCTGCTGGTTGATCTTCCACTTCCGTCTTCTTCCTGGCAAGCGGAACTTGCTTGAAAGACCTCTTGATCTGTCGCACCGTATGTTCCTCCTTATCATCGCCCTCCGCTGCTGCCTTTCTCTTCTTGGCCATTGCTTTAGCCTCCATGCCATCGAGCATCTTCGCCTTGTCGATGTTTCTGACAAACTCCTTGTTCTCCCTCGTCGACTTGCCAATCTCGGCCCTCATGCGGCTTGCGCGCTCCGCGTTCTCCGCCGCGATCTGCTCCGTCAGGTTGTGCCACTTGAAGCCCTTGAGGTACAGCAGATTCCACAGATCGTCGTGGTAGTAGTTGCCCTTCTTCCCGCCGATGGTGCGAGCGTTGAGCAGCTCGCAGACGGCCTTTGCGTCCTTCTTCTTGACGAACTCGACCCAGCCCTCGGTGTAGGACTTCTTCTTGTTGCCACCGGCGCGGACGCGGCGGGTGTGCGAGGCTGGGTCTTCGGGGGCAAGGAAGATGCGGTTGATGGTGCCGTACGGTTCGAGGAGGGAGCGGAGCTTCACGGGCTTCATGAAGGGCGGGACGCGCGAGAGGTACACAACGCCCGACCTTTTAATGGCGGCCTCAGAGGCGACGAGGTTCTTCTTTGCTAGGGGCCGTGTGATGTCGGGTAGATCTGAGGCTGAAGTAGTGGTTTTTGATGTATGTTTTAGCGTTTTGGGCTCCTTTTCGCTTGCTTGGTCTTCTTGCTTGGAAAGGGCTTCCGTTGTATCTTCCTCGGCCGGATCGTCCTCGTCTTCGCTAGCATCGCGCTCAATGTCGCTTCCCGAACCGTCGTCGTTGCCGTCGAGCCTCCATCGCTTGGCCCCGCGTCCACCCTTTCTCATGTCATCCTCGGATTCATAGCCGACAGCGTCCTCTTCGTCGCTGTCTGCGATATCGAGGAAGTCGTTCTTCTTTTCGGGTGCCATGGCGATTATAATGGCTGCGCAAGGCTTGGGCTGTAGATTGTCGATCAGTGAGGCTGGCGAACCTTCATGTAAAAAAAAGTTGGCTGATAAGATAAGCTCTGCCGGTCGCGATGGCTTGCTCTAGCAGTGGAGTCCGTGCGAAGCCTGGCAGATGGAAGTCATGTGACTTGGAGGGGCACTTGAAACGACGTCACACGATGGAGGGGAAGAGGGACGACTTGAATGCTTCAGCCACCTCATTCTCATTTTCTTTGCAATGTGGACATGAGCTCTCTCTGCTGTAGCGACAGCATATCGTAGGTAGTATTTTAGAAACATGATTATACATCAATACATTGGATATTCTACCGCAGTTTGGACAAAGCGTAGGCGCAGGAAGCTTCTTCTACGTAGTATGAGTTGGACAACGTACGTAATGACATCTCGCCTTCTCAAGCAACTCGACCGTGGTAATTCATGCCCTGCCTAGGGCTTTAAGCGCCGCTAAGTATACATCCTCTCATACAAGAGCGCACCGTGTGAGAGCATGCATCTCTCTTATCAATTTCAATGGCGGGGTTAGTTGATTAATGAATGATGACAAGCGGCCGACGTCGGGTTACGTGGGGCAAGTGCAAGAAGCCGCGAGCCGCGAGCCGCCAACCGCCGCAATGAGCTATCTACGTATCTTGTTTGCCATCTCCAACTTGACTCCCAAGTCAGATACTCCACTCTCCAACAAGATAGCCTCTTAAACCAAGGCTTCTCTAGCTTTACAAAGCCGAAACCTTCTTCTTCAATCCTTCACCTCGTGGAAAGTCCTTCACCATGTCTGTCGAAGTCATCACCACCATCTCCCCCAACACAAACGAGGCCATCCTCACCCGGAAGGGCCCCTCCGCGGCCGACCTTGAGTCTCTGCCCAAGGTCGCCACTGAAGCCTTTGAGAAGTATCGCAAGACGACCTTGAAGGAGCGACAGCAAATCGTCCGCAAGTTTCTCGATGCGCTCGAGGCCAAGAAGGACGAGCTCGGCGAGGAGCTGACTGTGCAGATGGGCCGCCCCATTTCATACACGCCTGGGGAGGTTGCCACAGCGGTCAAGCGCGGCGAGTATCTCCTCAAAATCAGTGACGAGGCTTTGAAGGACACTGATGGAGAGGCCGAGAAGGGCTTCAAGCGCTTCATCCGCAAGGTCCCTGTCGGTCCGGTGCTCGTCATCTTTGCTTGGAACGTACGTGTAGGCTGCCTTGCATCTTGATTATGTTGCTAATCTGATACAGTACCCTTATCTTATCCTCGTTAATTCTCTGATTCCTGCTCTGCTTGCAGGCTGCAGTGTCATTCTCAAGCCCTCACCCCAGACACCCACCATTGCAGAGCGTGTTACCGAGCTCCTCAAGGAATCGGGTCTGCCCGATGGTGTTTGCCAGTACTTCCACTCTGGATCTTACAGTCTTATGGAGACCATTGTCCGGGATCCCAAGATTTCTCTGGTCTGCTTCACCGGCTCCGTTGCTGGAGGTCTTGCAGTGCAGCAAGCTGCGTCGGACCGAATCGTCAATGTCGGTCTAGAGTTGGGCGGCAAAGACCCAGCATATGTCCGGTCAGATGTCGATATCGACTGGGCTGCCGCTGAGATTGTGGACGGTTCGATCTTCAACTCGGGCCAGAGCTGCTGCTCCTTGGAGCGTGTTTACGTGGATGAGAATATCCACGACGAGTTTGTCGAGGCCGTCCAGAAAGTGCTCAAGAGCTACAAGCTGGGCGATCCTTTCGTCAAGGAAACTCAACTCGGACCTGTTGTTTCGAAGCGATCCAAGGAGACTGCCGAGGCTCACATCAAGGATGCCGTCGACAACGGCGCCAAGGATGCGACACCCGAGAACGAGACTTTCAGCAACCCGCCTCCCAAGGGCAACTTTGTGAAACCCACCCTGCTGACCGGCGTCAACCACAAGATGCGTGTCATGACGGAGGAGTCGTTTGCCCCGATCAGTAAGATTCTTCGGTTCTGTTCTTGAATTAATGCTTAACCAAATTCCAGTTCCCATTATGAAGGTCAAGGATGACAGCGAAGCGATCAAGCTCATGAACGACAGCGAGTTTGGCCTCACGGCAAGCATCTGGACTAAGGACACGGACAAGGGATACGAGCTTGCCGAGGACGTGGAGGCGGGCACCGTCTTTGTCAACCGCTGCGACTACCCGAGCCCGGTACGTTTCCCCGCTGCTGAGCACAGAGAGCATCTGTGCGCTGCGTCATTTCATTGATTCATATTTACTGACTGGTGACAGGACCTGGCGTGGACGGGCTGGAAGAACTCGGGCAAGGGACAGACGCTTAGTCGATTCGGATTCGATCAGTTTGTGAAGCTCAAGAGCTACCACCTCAAGGATTACCCGAAATAAAGGCTACGTCTGTGTCGAATCAATGGGGGCAGGGGTTGAGCTCGGATAGAGTGGTTAGAGACAATGACTTGAATCAATGAGATCAATGAGAGACGGACTGGGTGATTTGGGTGATCCAAGATGACCTGCAAGCGACCTACGACTCTTACTTTGTCGCGTGTGTGATGCCCTGGGTTTGATTATGCTACGGTCGTGTCCGTGAGCGTTGGTACGCACCCGAGCAAAAAGGTGCAGCGGAATGTCTCTGCATCCCGCGTCTCCCAGGTGAACGGTACATGTGTGGAACGTTTTCGACAACGGGCAGCGAGAAGAAAAGGTTCACGGCAGCCAAGGTACTAATACGGTAGATGGTTACCCAATCTCGCAAGTCGCAGCCCTTTTTCGACAAAGACCTCTGCTGCTTTCGGCAATCGCTGGGTGGCGAGGCAACTCTGGCTGCGACAACGCAGTCACCGCGTCGTACGTGTGCAATGCCATAGTCTACGTGACGACATTCACGGTTCTGCTAGGGGACCGTGATTCCACCACAGAGCGTCGATCGGGTGCTCACCCCAACCGCATCGGTTTGCCTTTATGCCCCGGGTATGCAATTCTTTGGTAGATCTGCCCTCTTTCAGGTTTGATTGCCTTGACTTTCCTGCCTCCTTTCTCCGGGTGCCACGGGAGAGTTGTTCTACTGTACCTCCCTTTGGGCACAGGGCAGCGCATCGAGTATCCCATAGCAGCGCGGCCTCCCTGCACGAAGATAGTTTGCAAGGCAAAGCCAGTTAGCGAAGAGAAATTATCTTTCAATAACTCAAGGCTCCCGCGCAACCGCCGTATCCTCTTTTCGAGGGGTAACTTAGAGAGGCGAAACCTCGATGGAAATGCTGGCCCCTTCTCCTTGCGCCGTCTCCATCGTTCTCTCGTCGCACCATGTCGAATTGTCTCAGACTCCGCCCTCAGCTGAGACACCGCAAAGCCCGCTTCGCGCGCGCGTACACGTGTGAATTTGCTTCTCTCCCCCCCC
>JADBHU010000551.1:795-21358 GCA_017140155.1 Fusarium devonianum
TTTTTTTTTTTTTTCCTTTCTTTTTTTCCGTGGGTCTGACAAGTTACAGCGTGGGAGAACAGTCAGGTCGGGCCGGAGAGTAATGTCGGCATGCGCCCTGTCGATCCGAGGCGTTTCGACACACGATCGCCCGCTCTATAGCAGCAACTGTAGTCCTTCTAGGCGGGATGGAATTCGCAACACTGGGCTGCGATGGCATGATCGCGGGGAACCTGTCTTTGTGGCCGATTTGGCTTTTGATAGACCCAAAGACCGCGGCTCAAACATCTCACGCGTCATCCATCTCCGGATCTTGAACGATGGCCTAAATCGTTGATGAGATCATTATGCAATTCAACTCCCGCCCGGTGTCCCAATTCTGGTCCAGAAGCCCCCGTGCTTCGCGGCTCCATCGAGAAGATTGCAAATTCGACCTCCGGCGCCACCGTGTAGTCCCAGTCGCTTTTTCAACATGAAAATGGCTCCGGAAGTAGTCGCTACCTTCGGCTCGGCGGCTCTCTCGCGTTGCTGTCGCTGCCGATGGCGATGGCAAACAGGTCCCATCGACAAGCCCACCAATTCAGGGATCCAGGCTCTAGACCAATCAGCCTTCGCCTTCGCTGTGGCGCCCACCATTGCGAAAGGCATAGCGTCGATGTCGTGATCAACCCCAGGCACAACCTGGAGACGACAATCCTAATGGCGGCGATGGCGCAATTGATGCTCCCCATCTTTTCCCACCCCAAGGGACGCATCACAGGCGCTGTAGGCGTATTCCGCTCGGGCTCGGTTGGCTCGATTGCTGCGTTTCCGAATTACTAAGGATGCCTTGGGCCGGGAGCCTACGGGCGGTCGCCCGGACATAGCACGTAAAGCCCCCCTTCACCACCAGAACAAGGCCTCGTCCTCTCTTAAAGGAATTTGACTTCCCTCGCTCATTGCTGTGTTTGTCATCTTCGTCTTGCTTCCCTTCTGTGCTCTTTCTGATCCTGTCCTGTGTCAAGTCAGCACAACATTCGCGTCATCCACTTGTAACAGACCATCAGTCGTCTGCCCTCCTGACTCTCCGCTTGATATAACCCTGGGAGACCTTCCGTCACATTTCTAGCTCTCGACAAGATTCAGACAGCAACAACTCACATCAGACCACACCTCTCCACGTTGTCGTCAACATGCCTTCCTTCATCTCTCAAGCATCTTCTCAGGTGTCCCTCCCGGACATGAAGCTCGAATGCGAATCGGGCTATGTCTCCGGACAGAACTCAGAATACTCATCACCGTCATCATCAACCATACTCCCTCAAGTCTCTCTTACCAAGGCCCACGTCGAGCATCTCAACGACATGCTTGAGCCCATGCACCCCATGGATATCCTTCGATTCTGCAAGGTCATGTTCCCCAACCTGTACCAGTCGACTGCGTTTGGCCTGACAGGCCTCGCCACCATGGACATGCTTTCCAAGATCCAGGAGGAGCACCCCAACTCTCCTACTGTCGACCTTATCTTTTTGGATACCTTGTACCACTTCCAGGAGACACACGACCTGGTCGACCGTGTTAAGGCTCGATACCCCAATGTTCCCGTGCACATCTTTAAGCCTGACGGTGTCAACAACGTTGAAGCATTTGAGGATATGTACGGCAAGGAGATGTACCACGTCGCCTCCGAGATGTACGACTGGGTTGTCAAGGTGGAACCCCTTCAGCGAGCCTATGAGGAGCTCAAGGTTGCTGCCGTTCTCAACGGTCGTCGGCGATCTCAAGGCGCCGCCCGCGGCTCCATCCCTATCATCGAACTCGACGATGAGCGTGGTGTCATCAAGATCAACCCCTTGGCCACTTGGTCCTTCAAGCAGGTCAACGACTATATCAAGGAGAACAACGTCCCCTACAATGCCCTTCTCGACCAAGGTTACAAGTCCGTCGGCGACTGGCACTCGACCGTCCCCGTCAAGGAGGGTGAGGACGAGCGTGCTGGCCGATGGAAGGGCCAGGCCAAGACCGAGTGCGGCATTCACAACAAGCAGTCGAGGTATGCCGACTTCGTTGCCCAGATGGAGCGCAAGCAACAAGAAGAGAAGCTTGCTGCTGCCCTAGAGAAAGTGGCCCAGCCTATCGCATAAAGTGCACTGGCACTTGAGGGCATATCTTTGATGAATTAATGATTGAAAGCATTGTAGCGGGCGTTCTGGGGTAAAATTGATTGGATACACGGTCTGGAATCGGGCCAAAAAAAGGCTTGCCGCATTCAGAGTCCATGAGACGGCGTTGGGCAAATAGCAGGGAGCTGAAGGAAACGTCAGGGAATATCAAGCGCGAAATGAGCAGATAGAAGTTGCTGCAGATTATAAGAGCGAACAAGATAAAATGAATAAGCCAAACCTTCCATCAGCGCTCAAATTGGTGAAGTTGTGACAATGATAATGAGCTGTGAGGTCGAACGCCAACTCGATCCGGTGATCACGAGGTGGAAACCGCAGAGCCAATACCGATCGATACCCCGCGTCTTCCATATGGAGATTCACCGTTGCTAGTCTAACAGCTACGCGCTTTGTTCTCACGTTTAGCTGATATCTCCCTAACCGAGCCACTTACCCTTGCTCTTCTCGCATTGTCCATCAAAATCTCAGCCTTGCGTCCACAACTAGCAAAAGAGGCATACCTAACAATGCAAGGCCTTGCCGCCTCTCCGCCCGCCTTTGTCGAGAAGAAGAAGAAGATTCTCGATCAGCTCTCGCTTTCTGGCACTGACTACACGGATGCTTCACCAAAAGGGTCCGTAGATGTGGGAATTCGTGATCTGATTGATGAGATCAATCAGACGGCCGGGTTCGTGACGACGAGCAGCTGTGCAGGACGGGTCAGTGTCTTCCTTGAAGGCCGACGGGTTGCTGAAGCCGACAACGAGGATGAGCAAATGGCGGGCGTCGGTGGCAAAGGTGCTGGAGGAACCTGGCTCTTTGTTTCTCATGACCCAATTCCTGATGTGGCCAATGAGGAGAACAAGGACTGGGCCAGTGTACTTGGACTTGACAACGAGGATGCAGTGGCAGATGTTACTGGGACTGTCAAGGATAGAAGGCTTATTCATTTCAAATTCGAGGCCATGGTAAGCAGCAGCTCTGTCTTGGCCAACAAGATACATGGTTGGCTATCGATTAAACCCGTGCTGAGAAATTGCGTAGATCCTTCACGTCCTCGCAGCATCTCCAGAATGTGCTCAAATGCTCCTCCGCTGCGGCCTTCAGGCTGGCTTCCGCGAGTCCGGTGCCCTCAACATCCTCCCGAGTGGTAAGGACGCAGCGACGCCCATGGTTGCCATCCGCACAATGGGACTAGCCTTTGAATCCCTCGTTGGACAACAGGTTGATGGCCATCGTCGACGCATCGTGTCGCCCGAGTATCTTAAGACGCTCATCCACATCGCTAATGACCGGTTCGCCGAGAACAAGAAGCGCATCGAGCGGTTTCGGGACGCTTTCCGGGATGCCGTGTCTGCGCCGACTCCACGACAGAACGCAGAGGGCCGGGATTGGGAGGATGCGGCGGCGAGGAGGGAGAGGAAGCGAGCCGAGGGCCTCCGGAGAAAGGCTGAGCTGGAGGCTGAGCGAGAGGCAGGTGCGAGAACGGGAAACAATGAAGCTGACGATACCGTGAACGAGGAACAAACAGGGCTGCTCCCGGGGTTATGAGTTGTACATTTTAATTCCTCAACGCAGCTTTTACCGCCGCCAATGCCGTAATGTACACGCGCATAACTGTCTTAACCTGCCGAGGTCCATCACCTCTATGTCTCTATAGAATCATCCGTCTCCATCCAAGCTCCTCTAGACTCTGGCCCTTTACGACACCACCTTCTCAACCCAGTTCTTCTCCAGCTTCTTGACCTCGGTCTTGAAGTTTTCCACCTCCTGCCAGCAGTCGAGCGGCCGTCGGTCGTGCTCTCGCAGGCATCGGATGACGTCGTTGCGCGCGCCCTCGACGTTCTCGGGCAAAGCTCGCACCTGCTTGCGTGCTTCGAGCTTCTCGCGCATCGCTTCGATCTCTTTGCTGACGGTATGTTGGCTGACGCTGCCATCATCCTTGAACTCGGCGTTGGAGAGCTTCTCGTGCGCGGTCTTGAGGGCGTCGGCCTCTTTCTGCTGTAGCTTCTTGAGCTCCTCGGCCACGCGGGCCTGGATCTGGAGCTCGACTAGCTTGGATCGGGAGGCATCGGTCTGTGACGACAAGAGACGCGGATTAGCTTCAGCCGAACTGGTTGTTAAGTCAGAGGACTTGGGCAACGGGAGTAATGTACCTCGTGGCTAGACTGTAGCGAGTCAACGAGATCTTGTGAGATGCCGTTGGGCGCTGAGCTGTTTTTTGGCAAGCTGTCAGTCATTGATTGAGGCGGATGGAATTGCTTCGGAGCATGATGGTAACATACGCCTTCCACACGTGTGCGGAAATTGGTTTCGACTCGCTAGAACCCATTGTGTCGAGCGCAATGGCTATGCAACGGATATTCAATGCCCGCTCGTGATAGCCTTCCTGGAAATTTCCGGCGTTGTTCGGGAGCGTCACGGAGCAGCGATCCGTGCATGCCTCAGGCTTCCAAGAGCGTTGGCCGCTTGACCGAGGTGACGCCTCATGTGGCGCATGAAATGGGGCGCTTCACCGCAAAGCCCGATAACATTCACCGAATCTCTTACATCAGGTGGTAGTCAATCAAGCTGACACCGGGATCATTCGGGATCCAGTCTGTGCTGCTTGCGAACCCAAGAGATCGCAACATGTCATATCGGCACTGTATCCCTGTTGTTTTGAAAGATGCCAGTCAAGTTGAACTTTCTTGAGATTCTGGGGTAGCATGGGCTGATCAAAGCCAAACGAAAGCACGAGGGCCCGATGTGAGCGAAACATCCCGCAACGACGGCACAAGGAAAGCCTCAAGATAGCTCACCGTGGCCCTCACGGTTGGCCATAAGCTACGCAAGTATCAGGTTTACACTGCAGGACGAGACAGTATCCGGAAAGCCGGCGGACCGCAATATTTCCGGATGCGAGAGGCCAAGCACCACTTCATTTTATCTGCGACATGCTAAAGGCTTGTCCTTCGAGGTTCACTCCCACTTTGGCGAACAGGCCCGCAAAGGATGAAAGCGCTCTTCGGCCATCAGCCCATTCTGGGGCGGTCATTCTTCCATTAGGAGAGTTGCTACGGAGGAAATAGACAAGGTAGCGACGGTGGTGCCGTCAAACTGACGTCGAATCTGAATTCCATCAACCACAGCACGAGGATTGTAATGCTGAGCGGGTCGAGCTCCTCTCTTGGCGATGCTGACTCCAGCAGGTTATGCATTTGCGCTTCAGATCCCACGTTTAGCAAGCTTGTAGCTTGGACCAGCTCGGACCAGAAACTGCAACCGGCTGCGGGTACTGCAGTTGTCAAATTGTATCCATTGATGGCATTGTGTATATTGTTCGAAATTACCGTGCTCCGCCCCGAGCTGCTACAGTCAGGCCATTCTCTTCCGCGTGAGGCGGCAATGCGACGAAAACGATGTCATTGGAGAACGGACCTGGTCGCTTTCTGCCAACATCAAGCAAGAGAGACAGCCCCTCTGAGAAAGCGGTGGCGATGGTGAGCTCGTGGGCATCTTCACACATTCCGCAGCTGGATGCCTCCGTGAGGTCGAGGCCGCACGTCCATGTCTCCTCCCGGCTGGGCTGCGGGGCATTGGGTGGCCTGCAAGCGCCGAATCGAATGCCTGTCGAGTCGTTGCTGGTGCTAATCGTCCAACCATTGGCAGCCACCAGCCCCTGAGGTGCGGCAAAAATCCAAGTTCTAAAAGGGGCCCCTGAGCCAGGACCAACCAGCCAGTGGCTGGTTTCAGAAGCCTGTGATACGGTGGGTTTGCCATTAAGCAGCCACTAAAAGGAGGCCCTGGTCAGCCAGCGGCCCAAACCTGAGATCTTAGGGGGAGATCTGTCGTCCCATAGGCCGTGTCAAGGCCAGCCCGGCCGTTGCCTGCGAACGCCCCTGCCGTAGCGCAGACGGTGGCCTCTGGTTGAGTTATCTCCATCCTAACAAATACGTAGGTATCGTACCCGAGTAGCGTAGGGCGCCGCCAAAAGGTCGAGGCCGGCGCTTAAACGCTCGTGGTTCGTTGCACCGCAAGTTCCAGCTCTCGTATAAGACGCTCAAGGCGAGCAGAGAATGGCCGACAGTACAGCCTGGCCAGAGAAGTATTGAATTTTTGATCTATACGGTTCCATTCCCGAGCAAGGTCTCAGACTGGGGCTCCATAGAGGTTTTGCCGGGAAAATCGCACGAACCAACCAGTCACAGATTCAACTGGTCCTATCTTGAAGGGCAAGATCCTGTAAGGGGTTTCCTGGAGGGATACAGGGGACCCTCTCCAGTTACAGGGGTATTCCACCTTGGCGCTAGCCGAGAATGTTAGGCCACTGTAAATTCTTCCAGTGCCAAGCAGCTCGGGCCACGCCGCGCTGGAGACGGTTTGCATATCATCACGACGTCCGCTCCCGCCCCCCTCAAGGCGGTGCAAGTCAGAGGCGGCATACCTTCATTCCTCTCCCTGGTGCTTCGTGCCGTTCACGGTGGTTTGGTTCTCTTCTTCATATCCCTTTGCGTCTCTTTCTTCTAGACGGGGCATTTCTGTCTGGGGCTGGCCATTCTTCTCATTCAACTGCCTGTAACGATTCGTGCTTTCGTCACCGGGCTTGCTTCTGTGCATCACTCGTCGGCATCTGTTTGCCAGCTGCTCGTCACCGCCGCTCGCGGGTTTGTCTCTGTTGAGGTCCGAGCCTTGAAACATTGACTCCGGAAAGCATTCAAAATACACGTCTCTCCCGCCCTGTAATTCTCCGGTCGATCTTCTTGTGTTGCGACAAGCGCCTCAATTCCTCTTCTCGTCTCAAGGTCTCATCCCACTGCATCGCACCGCTCGCGCCAAACGTCGATCGTCTGCCGCCTGCCTCCTCTTTCTCTCTCTCTCCTGCAACACCTGACGACTATCCATTCTTTTCTCTGTCACTGCAGATCCGATCCGCCGGTCTGGAGATCACCAGCAAGCCCTGGTTCCCTTCGGCTGCAACTGAGCACAACGCCTCGTGGACGAGGTGATCAAGACGTCATTGTCATTGAACACTGCCGTGATCAATAACAAGCCCTTGTTCTGCTCAGACATTTGGGCCCTTTGTCCTTTGTCCCTTTCTACCAACTCAGTCATCGCCCTTGTGCGCTGTGACATTGTGTGTTGAACACACACGCTTTCACCACAAACCACCACCGAGCGCCGCACTCACTAAAACACGGCTTTTCTTTACGACCTCTTCAGACGCCTCGTCACGATCATGTTCTAACGTTTTGTACACTTGAACACACGAGGACGAACGGCGCACCCCCGACTTTCTTTCAAGTCTTTGCCATCTTCCAGGCGCCTCTTGTCCTGGGATTCCGCCGCTTTATCAGTTGCACAAACCGACCTGTTTCAGTATTCACAGCGACCCGCGGCCATTCACTCTTTTTCCAAAGCAAGACTTCTCTGATAAGTATCCAACGAATACTTAATCCGACGCACACAGCTCCTGGAGAGCTTTTCTCGATACAATGGATTTCCACCGGCGCCGGATCGCCGATACCAGCTCGTTTATTCCCACTTCGACACTCAACACCAGAGCCGAAGCAGCTCATGCCGATGCCGAAGCAGCATCGTACACTCCCAATTACCATTCCAGTCTCGATGGCGTCGATCAGCCTATGAACCTGCTCTTCAAGGATGCTTTGTGGTGGACCCTGGGTATTTTCGGCCTCATCGTTCTGCTAGTCAGGATCTTTGAGATACTCTGGGCAAAACTCCGCCAGGTGTCGGCCATGACAGTGGCCGGCGAAAGGCAGGGATACTGGAGAATCTCCCAGTGGAGCTGGATGCCTGGTATGAAGAAGCACATCATCTACGCACCCTTGTGGAACAAGCGTCACAACAGGGAGTTCAAGCTCTCCTCGGCCATTAGTGTTGGCACTCTTCCTTCGCGGCTTCATTCCATCATCCTTTTCATTTACCTGGGCAGCAACTTTGCTTACATGTTTGTCCTCAACTGGCACAACGAGAATAAGATGGCCTTTTGCGCCGAACTGCGGGGCCGCTCTGGCACTTTGTCCCTCGTCAACATGGTGCCTCTGATCATCTTCGCTGGCCGCAACAACCCCTTGATTGGACTTCTCAAAATCAGCTTTGACACATACAACCTCTTGCACCGATGGATGGGCCGTATTGTGGTTCTCGAGGCCGTCATCCACACCATCGCCTGGGCCATTGTTGCCGTGGCTGACATCGGCTGGGATGGGGTCTGGCATTCAATCGCTACCAACCTCTTTGTCGGTTCGGGGGCAGTCGGCACGGTTGCTATGGTCCTCCTCCTGCTGCTCTCCGTCTCGCCTCTCCGACATGCCTTCTACGAAACATTCCTCAACGTTCACATCGTTCTGGCCTTTGTCTCCTTTGTCGCCACCTGGGCTCACTGTGCCTCCTCCGAACTCGCTGGCGGTCTTCCCCAGCTCCCCTGGATCATGGCCATTATGGCGCTTTGGTTCGCTGACCGTCTCGCTCGCATGATTCGTGTCGTCTACGTCAACTGGTCCGCCAGGGGCTTCACCGATGCGGTCTGCGAGGCTATGCCTGGAAACGTCACCCGAGTCACTCTTCACTTGCCTCGCTATGTCGATGTTCAGCCTGGTACGCATGCCTACCTGCGTTTCTGGGGTCTCAACGCCTGGGAGAGTCACCCTTTCTCGATTGCCTGGGTCGACCACAGTCGCGACAGTTCACTGCCGGTTCTTGAGAAGGAGCCTCTCCACGCCATCGACAAGGCCACCATGACAACTTCTGTGGCGTTCCTGATTGGATCTCAGACCGGCCTCACCAAGAAGCTTTACGATCGCGCCTCGAGATTACACCGGCCTCTACGCATCAAAGCTTCCATGGAAGGCCCCTACGCTGGCCACAACAGCCTTGACTCATATGGTCATGTCGTTCTCTTTGCCGGCTCGACTGGAATCACCCACCAGATCTCTTACATCCGCCACCTCATCGAAGGGTACAACGAGGGTACAACCGCCGCCCGACGCATCACCCTCGTCTGGATCATCCGCGAATTCGAATCCCTCGAGTGGGTGCGACCGTACATGGACTCCATTCTCCGTATGCCGAACCGCAAAGACATACTCCGCATCCAGATCTTCATCACTCGTCCTCAAAACCCGCGCGAAATTTCCAGTTCTAGCAACACTGTGCGCATGTTTCCCGGGCGGCCAAACATCCCGCTCCTCCTAGAGAAGGAGGTGCAGGAGCAGATGGGAGCTATGTGCGTCACCGTGTGCGGGCCTGGAGCTCTTGCCGACGACGTTCGAGGCGCCTCTCGGTCAGTCCAAGGTTCGAACGTGGTCGACTTTGTGGAGGAGAGCTTTACGTGGTAGTTCGTGCTAGACGAACCGAACAAGTGAACGGGGATTTCCATTCGAGCTGCATATATTCATGAGAAGGGGGTTGTATTACGGCGGGGATGTTGTCATATAGGACAAGCGAACATAGCGTTTTCATAGTACCCGATGATCGTACCACAGATATTCAATCCTATCCTACAGCTATTTCGCCAACACAGTGTCTTGTATTCATCGTGCTAAATATCGGTTTTTCTCTACCTCGTAGGAGATAACTTGGGACAAAGTTGATGCCAACCCGATCGAGCTTGTGAAGCAAGCAAAATGAGAGTGACGTCGAACTTACCTTTAATCCATCCCGCATCACATAAAGCCATGTTTCAAGACCGGAGATTAGCTCCCCGAGCGTTGAGTTATCCCGATGGTCCCATTGTGTTGTTACGTCCAGTCGGTCTATTGAACTCCCCATTAACGAAGATTAGCTTGGTGAAAACTGCTTTCCGGATGCTTTGAGCGTTTCACTCTCGATGATATGAGTGCTCGCCCATTCCGGGTCCCCTTTTCATTTTACCAACAATCACTCACTGCCTGTGTGTTTGTTCGGTGCTGATCCTCGTAAATTCCAGACGATTGACCAGACTTGACCAAGTGTCGACTCCAGTCGTCATTTCCTATCTGAAATATAGTTCAAAGCACGCCTCATCGTTGCGGCGGTCTCAGGTACGTCCTTCGGGGCTTCAAATACGGTGGCGATTCAAGTTCTGTGCTACCTTCGTCTGAATTGCCTTAACTTCAATACAATGAGGCACTGTCTCAGACACCCCTGTGCATCTGGGGTCCAAAATCAAGGAATTTTCAACCCTTCAAATGTATATACATTAGTAGTCTAATATAATGTACACAAGAGAGCAGATCAAATTGAGGCCATTAGCAAAATGGAGACAGGGCAAAAATGAGGTTCTGCCCGGGCTCGAACCGGGGACCTTCTCGGTGTTAACGAGATGTCATAACCAACTAGACCACAGAACCGAAGCTATTGGATGATTGCTTGGAAGGTCAGGACTTTTCGTGAATTATGTATACTGACATTGAAGCGAGGTCGAGACATTGAAACAGGAGGCAGCTCTGAGCATATCGTGAGCTGGCAAAGGTCCATAATAAATATGCTGTAAAGGTTATAACCAGTCTCCTTGCTACTGCGCTGGAACTCCTAGTTATTCTCATAACCTTTGCCATCCATATACAAATAGCTCTTTGTAAGGCGTGGTAAGGTTAACAAAGTAAGGATGACAGCTTCGTATGTCTAAGTGTTTGGCAGCTTTTCAAGACGACCGCTGCGTTGCTCATGTTCCTCGATGAAGCACCCAGAAGACGAATGCTTGAAGTTTGCTGCATTCAAGGGGAAAAGCCAAGCATTCTATCAACCCAAATTTCATTGCCTTGACGACAGGAGAAAGTTGAATCAACAACTCGCTCGAAGCTGCCCGAAGCTGCACCATTTATGCGATCCTAAAATAAGAGTTGATCAGCCATATGCTGACTTTGCCTTGTCTTGTTGAGTTATCAAGGTACTAGTAGACATATGGATGCAGCTATTTAGTGCAGTCGCTCAGTGCCAGGGGCTGCTGCCTCAGCTGCCACTTCCTTGACAGTGCTGGCCAGCTGCCAGAACATCCTCCCAATGAGCAGCATGGAGCTGCTCAGGTGATGCTTTACCACTTTCGTCCCGCTGATTTCCTCCTTTCCCTCTCTTCTTCCTGCGCCTTGTTCTTCCCCCAAACTACCAACCCAACATCGGCCAGCACCGCAACGGACTTCACCCAGGACGTCCGGAAGAGGCTCGTCGAGAGCCTTTCAAGAATATCTCGTTGCCATTCACTCATTCTTATATCGGGTCATTTTCAGTTCCTCCTCAAGTTACAAGTGTGCACGTCAAAGCATCATGTTCTACAGCCATGAGAGTAAGCCAGCAGAGCTGTGTGCCCCCTTTGCCCGGTATACAGTGTAACCTCCTCTTTAGTCCTCACCAATACCCAATATGGGGTTGCGACAATCTGGTATACGACTTTCCTATATCCTTCTCTCCGAGTCTGTACTAATCATATTCCTCAGGCTTGTGGCCACGGTAGGCAAAACGAGTCAGAAAAAGGTGACCAAGAAGGCTATCCAGGAGGTCAACGTCCCCAAGGCATGCGAGACCATCATCCATCCAGGGGCCCCTTTGGCTTTACGTCTTCAGGGAAACCTTCTCTACGGAGTCTCCCGCGTGTTTGCCCAGCAGTGTCGCTATGTCCTTTCAGATGCGGAAAAGACCCAGTCCGACATGATGACCTTCTTTCGAGTCATGCAAACGAGTGAGACGGACCCGCGTGCAGGCAAATCAAAGTGAGCCATCCTAACTTCTTCAACAAGCCAAACCTTCGAGCCTTTGCTAACTAGCCAAGGCGTCATCAAATCACTCTGCAGGATGATCCCAGCTTTGATCCTTTTAACTGCCTACCGAGTCTTGATCTACTCGCCAGTGTCAACGATTTGGTGTCCTATCCGAGCCAGTTTTCCCTGCAAAACCTCTCGCAGATGACTCCTTTGACTCAAGGCACCAATTCCTCAGGCAGGAAGCATTCACTGCTGGATTTTGATCTCGCGCAGTCCTCGCATTCGGCCGGCAGTTACCGTCTTCCATCTGACCTTCAGGTAGACTCGCCGTCTGTCAAGCCTTATAATTTCCATGACCGTATTGCCCAGTTCAATCAATTTGGCCCTGAAGACTTTGAGCCCGTTCCCGGCTTTGATCTCAATTTCGACGGTGACGGAAATCTGATTGGATTTGACGAGCTGGAACCAGAGCTGCCTGCTCTGCAGCAAGATTCGGAGGCGTATCAGGAACAGCTTCACATGCACGCCGCCAACAGAGCTGCGTTTGGGGCAGAGAAAGACCTGGCTGGGGGCGATAGCGTTGTTATCATGGGCGAGGATGCGCTGCCTGACGCAGAACCATTTCCAAAGCGTCCACTCGAAAGAAAGCTCACCTCATCGGTCGGTCCAACAACAGAGTCAACCGAGAGTGAGCAGATCAAAGCTCCTCTCCGCCGATCTCGACGTCGCAAACAGCTCCAGATGATAGACCAGAGAGATTACATTACCACAGCTGAAATCCGAAGTTGGTCTCGCGACTATCTCAGCAATATGGAAGCAAGCCGCAAGCCAGTCCCGCCAACTACCCAATCCCAAGCACGAAACAATGCGAGGGCTTTTCTCTTTGGCAATGGACTTGCGGGAATTGGCAAAGCGCCCACTGGGGTAATTCACCCGCTCGCCGAGACCTTCGCAGGCATGCCTCTCTTGGCTCGTCTTCAGGGCAGAGAACCGGAGCAAGAGCAAGATCCTGCCCCAGCTGGTCGTCGACGGCGCGTTTCAGCCGAGGCATTTTGTGAAGAGCAAGAGGATGCGAGGCGTGTCCGCCAGAAAGTAGGCAGCGATACCGAGTTTGGGCGCGGCCCAGGCGACGAAGGTGTTGGCCTCCTTTTCGGTGACGATATGGCCCCGGAAATGGGAATGGAGGCAGCGCCAGGACTTGATGACCGTCACTCCTCCTCTATTGCCCCCTGGGGACGTCCCCCTTCTGTCGCCCCTGGATCATCTATTCGAGGCCATGCAAGCGTGCAGAAGAGACATCCCACTCCAAGCCCTCTTGTCGGCCGTGGTAGCACTGTCCGCTCCATTGAACGCTGGAGCGACCTCCCCGGCCTGCCTTTTGGTTCTGATGACTTTCCGCAGTTGCACTTGCAGGACTCTTCTATCGGACAGGAAGGCTTGATGGAGGGTCTCGAGTTCCCTGCCGGCAACGACACACAGAACTCAACTGAAGGTCTTGATGGTTCCACACTTGACTTCCTGGGTTATGCCACTGCCCGAGCCCAGAGCATGGGCTACACTCGTCCTCGCGACCGATCCGACCGTCGCTGGATCAACTTTGACACACTGACAAACGAACTGGAAGATCCACTCAGCCAAAGACACTTTGTCGCAGAGGCTTTCATGCACGTCCTCACCTTGGCCACCAAGAACGCCCTCGCCGTCGAACAGGATGGCATCGCGGAGAAGCAACCCTTTGGCACGATCCGCTTGGGCCTGACAACTCCTCACCTTGACGATGACTTGGCCGATGAGCTGGCCTAGATTTATTTTCCAATTATGGAGTTTCCCTGGTAGTTTTCGTACCACTTCTTCTTTGACTGGGAGACTTGCGAGGGCACGAAACTTAATGAGACATTATTTCCGGGGTTTAGCGCAATATAGGCGGCCTTGTTTTCGGGAGATTTGGGATCTATGTTTTTGGAGTTGTGGGATGCTTCGACCAGAAACCAACAATATGGGAACAATGGGGTTGACAACGCACCTACCTGGGGGAAATACAAGGTATCATCAGGGCAATGGGTTTTGGGATGAGTACTCAATGCATTACTCCTTCGCGTGGGTGGGCAGAATCAGGCGAGGCGAGTTCAGTTTTAGCTGCGGAGACACTGCCATTATTCATCACGGGAGCCCTATTTCACACTTCATTATTCATTTCAAATTCATTATCATGGTTGTCGGTATCTAGTCATAGCCATCGTCATCTGTTCCACCTTCGCGATCCTCGAACTTCATGTATTCAACATCCACATCATCGGAGCTACCAGTGATCCACTCCCAAGCCTCCCGAACAGAGTGCAGTACAGTGTCATCGAACGCAAGTCTTGACGGAGAGTATGAGAAAGTAGCAGTGGTGCCATCTACAACCAGAGCATTGGTGCCATTGCTCTGCTCGTAGTACAGCTGGTAGATGCATGGAGGGCTATCTTGATCACCTGTTACGGCAGAAAGGAGAGAGGACAACGTCTTCTCGAGCAGAGGTTTCGCAGATGCAGTACGAACGGTGCTGAGGTAAACGACATCTATAGAATCTTGTTAGCGTCTGTGTTTTCAAGACGTGAAGTAACAAAGAACAGTGAGTTGAGGTGTGTATCAGTTTGTCAGAGATAATGATCGTCAATGAAATTCAGACAATGTAGATAAGTATTCGAATGTGTGAATCATCATAACACCAGTGGGCAAGCGCAAGATAGAATAAGAGGGTAAACTCACATTGTCCAGAGGGGCACTCCCCTGTATCGCTTGAGTGGACCATTGCATAGACCGGATACTCTGAAGGCTTTCCATCCTCGTCAGAGACCGAGCCCATGGGAAAGGCGACCACCGCAACGGCAGGTGTGGGAGCACCCTCGGTAAGCAGTTCAAAAACTGACGAGAGATCAGATTTGGTGACTGCCGTGAGCCTGCTGCTTCGAAGGCTGTCCGGTTCGGCTTTTTCGTTGCCCTGAATCACCAGCTTGGCGTTCACCTCGATATCGTTAGTGAATGTGACGTCCAATGAGGCCTCGGACCGGTCAGGCTGCTGCTGTAAATTTTTGATGCCGGAGCCTAGCATGTAGACAGCACCACCCACAGCAGCAGCCCGACAACCCACTTGAGCCACCTCCGACAGGCCGCCCCATTTGGGGTAGACCGCAGCGAAGCCTGGACCAAAGACACCCATCGAGGTCAAATGCTGATGGATCGCTGCGAGACCATCTCTGACGGATATTCTGCCATCAGAACTCAGTGTCAGTGTGATGACGTAGGATTGTAGGGCTGCATCCAGCTTGAACTCTGATGAGAGAAACTCCGCCAGCTGATCGTCCGCACGTGGCTGCCAGACATCGGTATGGGGTTCCGAATCATAGTCAAGCACGAACTTGAGAAACTTCATCAAGGACCGCTTGGACCGAGGTGGGATAGACGTGTTGGAGAAAACATCTTCTCGGGTCGATGGTATGCGACTAAGCGTGGGCATCGACGATGCTTCCGAGGGCGGATGGTAGATGTAGAAGGAACCGACAGCGAGGAATTCGATCTGGCGAAAGGCTTTCGAATCGACCAGCTGTGTCACCAGCTTCGCCCGTGTATGTATCAGCTGGGGTGCCAGGGCCAGGCTGTAGGCTCGCATGGATCCTAAGCCGGCGGTATCCCGCTTCACCTCAGCCGAAGAGAACAGCTGCCCGCCACCAGTTGCTCGATGCTTCTCGGCCCATTCGTCCGCTTCCTCAAGACTGAAGGCGGCCTCGCAGCCGCCGTAGTAGTCGTTGGGATCGACATGGAGAATGTTCTTGCCTGAACGCGACAGAGCTCTTCAGAAAGAAGGCTGGGTCAGTCCGACCGAGGCGCAATCTCGACGATGGAATCCGAAGCTTACAGGGCGAGGAGGGACTGCTGTAGCCCAGTGCCGCTGATCACTACATCCCACTTTGTTTCAGAGAGGGATTCCATGGTGAGGGAGAAGGAGGAGGATGGAAAGTAAGAAGGAAGTTGAGTCGGGTTTTTAGCGGCGCGAAGATTTCAAGGAAGATGGGTGGGGCAGGGTTGTGTTGGCCCGTGCGCATCGAGCTGTATCCATATCCCATTTCAAATTGGGCCGAGGATTTTCTCTTCTTTTTTTCTTCCCATCATCCGCTCAGCCCTTTACGCAATGTCTACCGATCTTGGCGGAATATTGCTCGCGGCGTGAGTAGTTTCATTACTACTCACTTTCTGAGTGGTAGAGTGATTCTGTCTGCCGGTATCTCCTGCCCTAGATATAAAGTCTGAAAGGGTGGTTCGAATGGTTTGACACATTTTATCGTGAATATGATGGTGAAAAGATATTATCCATTGCACTTCTCGTGGCATTTGTACATTTGTAATCAGTAGTGGTCCCTCTGGTGTCATAGTCTTTTCATTAGGGTATCATTGATCTATGATTGAGTGATTGCTCCATGAAATTCCTTCCATCGTTTGGTGGCCCAGTTCAGGAATTGCTTGGAACTAAGAAGCTGAGCGGTCAGCACGGTGCCTCCGTGCTTTGAAATAGACAAAATCTTCACATCCCCATCCCTGCAGTCCACCACGATGGTTACACTCTCGTCGCAGAGTGATTCCTCAAGTCTGTCAGGGTCGGCAAGCATCCAGAATTTGCCATCGGTTGGCCGGTCAGTCTCCTTCCCAGTGAAGACAACTGCGGTACAGGCAATTGGGATGTTGGTAATGGTGAGGGAATTCGACTGTTTCCGAGAGCAAGTTACCATTTCTCTGTCGGCGTCATACCGTGCCGCCGGAAGCTTTGTGTCGCGTAGTGCAGCCATGGTGGCGGCCCAGGCAGCATCGAAAGGGTTTCCGTCAAAGGAGATGAAGAAAATGTCGATGTAGAGCACCCAATAGGCCACCACGGCCTTCTCTCCTTCGATTGTGTCTGGCTCATCCTCGTCCATACGGTCCTCAGCAGCCTCAGCATTTTCGGCGGGCTGTGTATGCCATATCCGCAGGTCCTCGGGGCTGATGACCTTGGAGCTGTGAAGGAGGGAGTATATTCGCGTGCTGAGAGTCTGGGCTAGAGTGGTTGGCGGACCACCGGGCATGAAGTTGGGGGCGCAGCCTGTGGCAAGTTCGATGTTGGGTACCAGGAGATCGTATTCCTTCAGTTCGGTCTCGGCGTTGGAGGCACGGTAGCTCGGAATGTTGGAGGTCAGGATGGTTTCGCCCCGGACACCACATATGACGGTTGTGTCACCCATCCGCACGACAGCACTTCCATGGGCGTGCGACAAGCTTGAGGCGTTGACTGTTGGGGGCCGAACATCGTTCGGAGCCCGGCCATTGCTTCGAGCCGGGGGAACGTCGTCGGCGGAGGGTTCCAAGTTGGCAAGCAGATAAGGATGGGGTGAAAGCTTGGCGAAGGTGGCACGGGAAAGTCCCGTAGTGGGCGCCATTTTGGGAATCCGTACTGTTTCGCTGTGAGGCTAAACTTGTGATATTTGGGATGCTTGGGTATGGAAAGGTTGTGTGGCGAGCAAGCCCAATGCCCAAATATCGAAGATGGATAATGAAAAGTTGAGGACAATGGCAGCCTCGTGGGGTTTGTGGTGGAGCAATTTCAATATATGGCCAATCGTTCAGCTGCGGGGCACAAGGCTGAAGCTTCCATTTCATCTGCTGATGTAGGGTAACCACCTATGCTGGACGCCCTGATCAGGTTTCACCATTGCAGTAGGGACTGTGTATGTATATGTGGTATTAGGGATAGTCCTGTGCGTGTTGTTCTATTCTACATCATCCGTGGGGATTTTTCTGCAAAGTTTGGTGATTGAGTCGTGTCTATTCAGCTGGGAAAAGATCGGGTTTCTAATTCCCATTCGCCTCAATATGTCACCAACGATAGTCACGACGACGAATGCACGTGGAGCAAGCCAGCGTTCTAGATGTGCCATTTTTTAGGTAGACTTCATTCAATAGTAGGCCGATGACTGATCACTCTATGGAGCGGACGATGTACACCTCATCACACTTGGAGACGCCTATCGCTCACAACATGCCGAGAGATGCCATGAGCACGACCTACTGGTTCTGAACAGCAATAGCAAATATATCCATGTCAAGAGGTCATGAGAAAGGGTGGAGCCTGGATCTTTTGTTTGCATCGCCTTCGACTCGTACCTTAGCGACGCTGCATAGAAGGCATTTTGTCACCAACACACTCAATGTACGGAACGTTGTCCGATCCTGATGAGATACGGTCGCTGCATCGACTGATGTTATGTTCTCTCGGCAGTGATCCACCCGCTCGGATGATCATTGACCTTGTGGAGCATCAATCCCTTCGAGCCGATCACCAGAACTGTCAAGTAGACTAAGACCAGCCGGTTATCAACAAGAGAAACAGTGCCCGAATCGACGCTGCATGTGTAAATCCCCCAGCAAGGGCCTCATCTCGAACAGCGAATCAAGTGCCTTCTGTTGCCGCCCGCTCGAGAAGCCATCGAAAAGCCGCAAGGGTCATCGCCGCGTCTCTAGACCAATCAGAACAGTCCAAAGGATCCCATCACAGCGTTGCATCTCGCAGCTCCACCGTGATTCTGCACCCTCTTCAAACCCCGGTCCAACCTTTGAGAATCGAGGAACGCGGATGGCTCGAGGATGGCTCAAGCACATGTGGGATCACAGGCAAGTGCCAGGAACCCTGAGCTTGAAGCCCGAAAGTAGCCAATCCGGTGGCCTTCACAAACGCTCATACTGGCTTGAAAGGACCAGCGGACGATGGGAGCTCTGTTCTTTCGGTAGTAACCACAATGCGGAGGCTTTCCTGGACAGTCTCATTCAATTTACGCCTGCCGGGGAGCCACTGCATTGAGCTACTCACAACTCCCAGGGTATCGAGGTTGCTATTCAACGAAAACAGTCGAAGCTGGTAGACTTCAAGGCTGGCTCTTCAACATCGCAAGAAACGAAAGAAACAAAACCCCAGCCACTGCTGACTATCATTGCAACCCGGATCGTCTGACGGGACATCCATGCACCCAGCGCCTCCCGCCATCGTGTTTTCTACATCCTGGCTTGCGCTTCTGCATACTACCCTGCCGCATCTTCATCACGCCTGGCTGCGTCTGTTCCTTTCTCCAACTCGCCCGCTCGCGGCTGTGTGACGGATGGACGGTCCACAGGCGGGGAGGCGGCATTTCCGAGCGCCAGCCAATATCAAGGCTCCGTCAGCCGCTGACCCTGGAATTACTAGCCGTCGAAGCTGTCCCCCCCTGTTGTGATTGACCGGCCACTGCACGACTGCTTGCACCGACTCTTCCCTAATGGCACCCAAGCCCACGGCAACAAGCGTTGCCGCCGCCGCATCACAAGGTACACCCACCTTCTGCCGTGTTTCCATTGAGTGCTAGCACTTCCAGTTCCTCGCTCCGCTTAGCGGCGAAGAGGGCGAGACTCGATCGTCCGAGGCCATATATTCGACCGCTCGCCCATGCACCAGACGCTACTGTAGCTCTCCTTTCCAAAAACTACCTAAGCCTTCTTGGTTATGGCTCGTGCCCTACTCTACGCTTGATCGAAAAGACTGATATCTTTCAAATCGGTGTGTGTCCACTGGTTATTTCCTCATATCATCCATAGATCTCAAAGGTTCAACCTACGCAGCAATCGATAGATCAGCCAAAGTCGCCGCTTCCGAACCTTCGACTTCGTCCCACAACACGGTTACCGTTACACGTACTTTAACATGATCTCGTAATCGCCGTTCATGTCGAACTGAAAAGCAACTCGTAACGCGCTTCGCCGTTAAAACATATCGTTTCTCTGTGCTGGAGCTTTTGCCGCTGGTCGAGATGGCTCCCAACTTACATGTTCGCAAGGTCGTTGACGAGACCGCAAACTCCTTGTCCGGTCTCTTCAAGCGCATATCCATCCCCTTGACACCCACAAGCCCACCCGGTCTCGTCCAGGCGCAAACGGTCGACCCCTGGGACAAAGCTGGAAAATATGCGCGAGGATGGACCTACTTTGCAGTCGCCTTGATCGGCACAGTCCTGCTCATGCGTATCTGGCACTTCTGGCAGGACAAGATTCGACAGGCCATGTATAAGCAAGAGGTGGAGGAGCGTTACCAGCACTTGTACAACATCGAGGCCGAATACGCCATGTCTGGGGGGTCTCAAGGCGGACAGGGACCTCAGTTCTTCCCCGAGGGCGATATACAAGGCGAGAAGAACTTCCGCCCAAAAGCAAACCTCTCCTCCGTCAACATTGTCAACGACACATTGGCTTTGTTTCGATGGATCTTCTACCGTCCCATTCCGGATTTCGTATGGGGCAGACGCCGGCTTACGTTTTCATCACTGGCGGTTCTCGTCACTGTCTTCGGCGCCCTCATCTTTGTCGTGCTGTACTGCTTCCTCCAGCAGCCCCTCTACTGGCAGAGCATCCAGTTTGGCTCACCACCGCTAGCCGTCAGGGCGGGGATGATCGCTGTCGCCTTGACGCCTTGGATTGTCGCAACTAGCATGAAGGCGAACCTCCTGACCCTTCTTATCGGAATTGGCCCAGAGCGGCTCAACGTCTTTCACCGGTGGGCTGGCTACCTCTGCCTGTTCCTCTCGCTTGTCCACGCCATTCCCTTCTATATCCAACCTGTCTGGGATGACGGCGGCATGGAAGTATTCCAGCGTCTGTTCCCCGGTGGAAGCGGCATCATCTACGGTACTGGCATTGCCTGTCTTGTGCCTCTAATCTGGTTGTGTGTCGCGT
>JADBHU010000552.1:0-19542 GCA_017140155.1 Fusarium devonianum
TTGTCATTCTCCATATTCCCGTTGGCATGGTGTACGTCGGTCTTCTTTTCTGGCACACCAAGAACTTCCTCATGTCGTGGTCCTATCTCTGGACCACGATAGCCATCTGGGCCTTCTGCTACTTCCTGAGACTGTTCAAGCTCAACTGGACAAAGCCCTGGCGCACGTCGTTCATGGTTGGCGATGAGGCCGCTATTACTTTGATGGCTGAAAATGCCATCAAGATCACGATACCCACTCAAATGCGATGGAAACCAGGGCAGTACGTCTATCTCCGAATGCCTGGCATCTCCGTATTTGAAAATCACCCCTTCACCATCGCTTCGCTATGCAGCGATCATTTTCCTTCAGAGTACGGCGAGCAATACCGTGATTGCACACTGGTCTTTCGCCCCTACGCCGGATTCACCCGCAAGGTTTTGGAGACTGCGGTTGAAAAAGGGCCATTTCACACTTACCGTGCTTTTCTGGACGGCCCCTACGGTGGTATGCGGCGTGATCTTGCTGCCTTTGACACCTGTATTCTCATTGCGGGCGGCAGCGGTATCACCGCCTTGGTTTCGCAGCTGTTGGACCTGATCAAAAGAATGAGAGACGGCAAAGCGATCACCAAGAAGGTCGTTGTCATTTGGGCCCTGAAGCGACTCGAGGCAATGGACTGGTTCCGCGAAGAGCTGCGCATCTGCCGTGAAGCCGCTCCCCCGGACAGTGTGACATGCAAATTCTTTGTCACTTCGGCCGTGAGGGCACGCCCCGACATAGAAGAACCGGCACCTTTCAACCAGAACGGGCCCAACGGAGGAAGAGCACTGAGCCACATGTTCCATGACAAGCTTGACGGGTTTGTGGCCGGCATCGCGTCTAAAAGAAACTCGGCTCTGATCCAATCCGAAGCTCAAGGTGATCCTGAGCGTGAGCGTGAGCTTCGTGCCGAAGACGAGGACCGCATCACAGCCCTTCCACAGCAGAAGTACTTGCAGCCTCATATGTACCCGCCTCCTCCACCTGGGCCGCCTCCCGGCGCAAACAGAGAGGAGTCGCTGAAGAGAGTCGACTGCCGTGACTATCCCGAAGACAAGAAGGTACCCATTGATGGGATTGAAAAGTCACAGGAGGAGGAATTCCACTTCCGGCATATGAACCAGGAAAACCAACCTCGTTTCAATCACGCACCACCTCCTCCTCCGAGATTACCTCAGGAGCAAGTTGCGACAGAAGAAGAAGAAGCCTTGCCAGTCCAGGCTCCGGAACTCGCACACCTCCGAGCAGCCAGCTTGGAACCCACAAGGCCGCGACCTACTTCCACGTTCGGCCCGCCATCAGGCTTCGACTTTGGGTTCCCCGAGACCCCAACCGAGTTCCAGAAGAGTCTCATGCGGTTTGCATTCCCTGTGCCCCATCAGATCGACGGAGGCTGGAGCGTGGAGTATGGCCGCCCAGACCTGGGTTACATGCTCAAGGAATGGGCGACAGGCGGCGCCGATGGACGCGGCATTCTTGGCCGGCGCACAGCCGTGTTCGTGTGCGGACCGCCGTCCATGAGAGTCGGCGTTGCCAACACGGTAGCGCGACTGCAGGCCGAGATTTGGGGAGACGACGAGCTGGAGGAGATCTTTTTGCATACCGAGAACTTCGCCTTGTAGGAGGCTGGCATGGTGATGAGGTGTGCATGTCTTAAGAGGATTGTAGTATTACCGGCTGGATTGAACCGGAACAAATGGGGGAGATACCATGAGCGACCTGAACTTCTGGCGACTTACTTATAAGCCACTATATATATACCTCCTGGGGTGGGCCGGCAGCAATGCCTGGACGATGTGATGTTGGTACTTTGCCTTAATATCAAAACGTTTTCTTTTCTCTAAAGTGTCTTTCTTTCCATCAATAACTGCTGATCTGTGCCCGTGGTTGGCTGGCCGACCGGGGCCATGAGGCGATGATGAGGTGCGATGAGGAAGCAGGCCAGAAGGGTTCCCAAAGTTGCCCCTCTCCCTCTTGTCATGACGGACCCCACAGCCATGAGAGCCTCATATGCTCCGTCAGAGGAGTAGTTATGCGCTGCTTTTACACGACCGTAATTGGAGAAAGCCTCGAACTTGGTGGGGTATGATGATGGTGTAAAGTGTGGGAACGTAGAACACCGCGTCCGATCGAGGCACCTTGATGGCTTCCTCTCGAGGTACTCACATATGCCCAGTGTTGAGAACCTAAATGGGTAGCGACTACTTGAATCGACGAGGTCCTCTCTTAAATACATCCCTTTAATTCTCTCGAACCTTTACCACCTCCACCTTCTTGATTCCTTATCTATTCCCTACGTTTTCAACCCAAATCCCTTACAGCAAGCGACCTTGTTTTTGAAGAGGACTCGTCGCCATCTATCACTTACACGACTAACACCACCATCGCTACCCTTGCAGTCGCCTCAAATCATACGATAAAGCGACCATGGCGGATTGGCCCGAGCGAGACATTGACAAGATTGCCAAGGGGTGGTCCATTGCTATGGGTTACTCCAAAGAGCGCCTAAAGCGAGTCTTCGACCTCAAAGGCAACCAGCTCGATGATGCGATCAACGAGGGACGTCTCGTACTCGAGACTGTCTGCTTATTCATGCATGCCTGTGTCAAGCATGGCCAGTATAAGTAAGTGTTTTCCCCAGAACCCTCCTACTGAGGGCGCCCAAGCTAATCGAAATATGTAGGCTACCCTTGGAGTTTTGGAGAGTCCTCCACGCCGAGTATGGCATCATCGTGTACCCTTCCGCGTTCACAGAAGATGTCGAGGTCCGAGGACTGGGGGTCGATGTTACATTCACTGAGGCTTATCATGGGCATATTAGTGAGTTCAAGACAAAATCCTGTAACGTGCTGCATGCGTGCTTACACCGTGATAGTGATGTTCGGCAGCTGCAGCGGGGCAAAGCACCCTCCCCCGTGCCCATTCGAATTCCTCAGGGAGCCACCGCCCGTTTACCAAAAAGAATCGCCTAGGGTTGTGTTGCAAGATCTTTGCTAAGTAATACTGAAGCGAAGGTGCGGAAACGACGTTATGATGAAGGTTTAGCGATTGGATTTTTCTCGATAGAGGCATGCTCGGAGCATGGCGGCCATGATGGGTCCAGTTTACGCGCATTGGCGGTTGACGGTTTATCGCCAGATGATTGAATGGCTTGGGATCCAGCGCGTATATATACATGATAAAAACATGCAATTCGTTCATTCTACACTACTTACGCTTCCTATCAAGCACCCTCCTTTTGACCCATGGTGCCATCCCGATTCGCCCTCCAGACGCCCTCCTCGCCCTCGAACTCTTCCCGCTTCCACACCTCGACCTTTGCCTTGCACTCCTCCAACGCTTCCTCGCCTGCTCTCCACGCAGCCTGCCTGTGCGGTGCCGACACTGCGATCAAGATGCTCTCCTCGCCAATGGGCACGGTGCCGAGGCGATGCACCATGGCGACGCCGCGCAAGCCGTGCCTCGCCCGGACGTCCTGCGCGATGGAGAGCATTGAGCGCAAGGCCCGCGGGTGGTAGGCTGTGTACTGCAGTTCTTTGACGGGCTTGCCGGCGAAGTTGTCGCGGGTTGTGCCTAGTTGACGCAGGGTTAGTTTGGTGGAAGCAAGTAAGAGCAAGATTGGGCGAGTTTGCCTGCAAAGAGAATAATGGCGCCTGCTGAGGGACTGCGCACACGGTCCATGATGGCTTGGGCGTTGAGATGGTCGTTGGTTAGTGCGACATGGCAGCCTTCGTCGGACAGTTCCCAGATCTCTTGATTGTTGTTTGGGGCTGTCATTATAAGGGCGGTATATGATGGGGTTGTATTATAATTGACTTTGTGTGATTGGAAAGATTGGTTTTGTTAAACTATGGAGGATGTTGAAGAAATGAGAGGGCGAACTTCTAAGTTACTACTTAACTTTCCGTTACAAGGGGAGGGCATGACGAAGTCTCGGCCTCGGTAAATGATACTTGTACTACCCGTAGCAGCATACGCAACGTCTCCTCAATCCATCGGATTGCTATGCTACAGCTATTTCGTAGCCTGCTCCCGATTTGCCGTTCAGAGAGATAATTCTTCAGAAACACATGGAGAGCGAACGAGGACGCAAACACGATGACTAAGCCCCGCTTGACCTCCAACCATCCTCACCCGGCCTCGCCTTGTCCCTTTCAACCTTTCGCTTACAGCAAACTTTGACCTTTCTCTTTGTCGAGTTGCTATCGCTACGTACTCTGCGCCACCAGAACTTCCCTTTCGCTTTGTTGGCTGGCGTGCGAGTCGACGCCGTCATGCACGACGATCACCGTACGCGATCCTCCGATCGCACAAGCGCCGACGACCAAATGTTGAACAAGAGCGACGACTACCATGACCGAGATGCCGGCTATCGATCGCGGCAGGGTAAACACACAACCCGCGCCTCAGGGAGAGATGGAATTCGCGAGAATGGCCTCCATGGATGATATGAGCTTGACGGCTAACTTCCCCACGGGACGGCGAGATCATTCCAGGTCTCCGCCCAAACAAGATTTTCGCGACGAACCACGGGGGAGAGACTCTCGGCATCGGGACCACGGCATCCGCCACGACGACAGGGACTACGAACGACCCGGGCGCCTCGACGATGGTTATTCAAGACGGGGAGGGGCCTCCCAAGGCCCGCGATACAACGTCCAGGATGACCATGACTACGGTGGCATGTACGACGAAGGCCCTGCTGGCGATGGCCCTGATCGATACAAAGACGAGAGACACGGCAGCGGAAAAGGAAGACGGCGAGATGAGGACGACCCCCGTTCTCGGTCTCCGTCAGCAAGCTATCGCAACCGCAGTCGCTCGCATAGCCCAACCCGAGAAGCCGGCAAGCCCAGCGATACTGTCATTCTCGAAGGCCTACCATTCAGCATAACGTCGAATGAGGTTGGTACCCTGCCGGTCTGAGAGCTTGTTTCCATACGTTGGGCAAACCGTCTGGTCATGGAAGGCGGTTGTCTAGAAGAAGACTCCGATTTGCCAACCCTTTTCACGCTGCTTGTCCCCGGAACAGCATCGAAGCCCATCTGGTGAACGGCGCAATCTCTCAGTTCGCACGACTAATTCAAGAGCCTGTAGCTGCGCGATAGCATTTTGAGCAACTCGATTGCTGCCGAGTTTCCGTCGATAGACGTTCGCGTGTCCGCTTCCAAGGGTAAGATTTACTGTCTGCCCTACGCACATGGATTCATCGCCACTGACGTGCACCCACAGGACATCGCAGGGCTTTCGTCCAATTCCAAGAAGTCGACCATGCGGTCGCCTTTATGAAAGAGCATTATCCAAAGCTTCATGTTCAATTGGCGCATTCCACTGATGACGTACCAGAAGGGAGGTTCAGTGTGTACATTCACTACGCCCGTAGCAGGGACACACGCGATGAAGTCGAAAACAGGGGATTTCCAGGCAGTAACTGGATCTGCCCAACTGTAAGCGTCGTTGTGTTGTGTCACACGCCTGAGTGCTAACAATGGACAGTGTGACTTCTCAAACTACTCTACCAGGAGCAGATGCAAGATCTGTGGTGGACCTCAGGCTGGTAAGCCAGTGTGGTACTCTCTCCCTTTCCCTAGGCTAATGATATGCACTAGCTCCTGCATGGCAACAGAGCCTTACTGGCGTAGCCGATGCAGCAGACGTACCATCCCAGATCCTCGTGGTCTACCCGCTGGCTTCATTTGTGAATGAAGACATGCTGGCAAGCGATATGAAGCGCCTGGAGCTTGTGAAGCCAGACAACCCCAAAGACAACTCAGGTGGTGCCCCAAAATTGAAGTCCACGGCACCCGTAGGCGACACAACAGGCTTTGGTGCTCGACCGGGGTCCTTGCATCGTGTGTTCCTTATGCGTGACACCAACACGAATGAGTCGTTCAAGTACGGGTTCGCTGAATTCTGGACCGTGGAGGACGCCACGGCTGCGATGACAAAATTCCACAAGTCGCGATCATTCACTGTTGCGGCCTGCCCGGTGACGGTGTCCGGCACCCACCTAGGCGTTTTCTTACCTGAAGAACGGGAGGTGACACCTGCGATTGAGCGCATGTCGTTCAACCCCTTGTTCAACACGAGTCTTCGTGTTCGTTATCGGGACCTGCACGTCTACCCCAGCCAACAAGTGTTGACCATGCAGCCTCCAGAGGGCGACAAAGCCTCGAAAGCATCTGTTGACGAGAACAACGATAAAAAGACAAAGAAGCGCAAGGCAGACGGAAGTCTCCCTGCTTCTTCAGCAAAGAAGCTAGTGCCCATGGCTGGCCAGTTGGCAATGTGGCAGCGAAAAAGGGACGAGCTCCGAGACCCCAAGGACGCTGAATCCGAGAAACCCAACCTCAGCGATGTCAATCGGACCCCTCTGCGCATAGCCTTGTCAGGAAACGGAGCAGATGGGACCAAGGCTCAGCCTGCCATCCAAATTTCGATATCTGGAGTGACAAAGCTCGATGCTGCTAAACCGGTGGCTTCCGACAAACCAGCCAAGTCTGACAAGGAAGAGCAGCCGGCTACTGTTCCCAAAGAAGCACCCGTCTCTTACGTCGACCGCGACCGGCTTATGTGCCTGATCTGCATGCGCAAGTACAAGTCGGTGGACGAAGTCAACATACACGAAAAGTCTCGCAACCATAAGAACGCGACGGAGAACGAGGAGCAGGTCAAGGCTGCGTTGCCGAGACTGGCCGCTCGAGACAAGAGACTCCAGAAGCAGGCTCCCCAGGATGCTGAATCAGCGTCCGCAGCATCCCAATATCGCGACCGTGCCAAGGAGAGGCGACAGGCGTACAATCAACCCACCAAGCCCACGCCCGCGCCGGCATCTGCTACGCAGAGCAACCCCAAGCCGGCCCCCAAGGTGGACGAACCCGCACAGCCAGCCAAGCCAGCCCCGTCCAAGGGAGCTGGCATGCTGGCCAAGATGGGCTGGTCGACCGGCGCCGGCCTGGGCGCTCACGGAGATGGCCGTACCGACGTGATCGCGACAAACGCCTACCAGGAGGGTGTTGGCCTCGGAGCGGAGGGCGGTAACCTCGGCGATGCGGCGCAGGTGGCAGAGCGCAAGACCAAGAATACCTACGCCGACTATGTCAATACGGTGCAGGACAAGGCGAGAGAGCGGTATAACAAGATGGGCTAGGCACCCCCGCGGGGGAGGAACCTAGACTGGAAAGGCGTTTAGGCTTGCTTGTAAACTAACATTGGATCGAGGTGGGAAGTCTGCCTTGTAACGAATTGTAACCAAAGCAGAGCAGCGGGGGCTGTGCAGGCCCTGGCTCAATAGAAAAGATGAACGAGAAGTAAAGGTTTATTTTTTATACTAGGATTCCTTCCAAAAGATGGAAATGCACATCGTCAACTTTGGCCAGCGTGAGTCCGAGACAAGGCCATTTATTGTACAATAATTGATATGTCCAAAAGACGATATATCCAACGAGGGGTATCATATATACATGTACATGCTGTGCGTCCTAAACTCTGAAACAGATTTCATATGCGATATTGACATATATCCAGTTGTCGTGCTCCATGCTTTGCACTCATAAAGACTCTCAATCCCCGCCTCCTTTTGATCTCCGACCGCTCCTTACAGGAAAGCCACCGCGGCGCCTATAGCCAACATGAGCGTAGCCATGAAGGCGGGGACCAGGTGGCCGGCCGCGTTATCATTGTCGTCGCCGTTGCCAGATTGGCCTGCGGACGCGTCAGACCCAGCAGTCACAGTGACGGTGGGGCGGGAGCCGGAGGAGGTAGAGCTGTCAGAAGCAGTAGCAGTGGGCTTGGACTTACTGGCGACGCCGCTGACATCAGGAAGCTTCTTGTCGTTCGCATTGAGCTCGACGATGTCGCTGTCATTGGTGCCGGGGTTGGCTTCGGCGATGCCAAGCTGCTCGTTGGCCAAATCGTAGACTACATAGGCAGAGCGCAGGAAGGTGTCGCCGAGTAGAGCAAACTCAACACCGTAGCTCTTGGACGAACCCATGCCGAACATGCAGACCCCATCCCAGCCATCGAACAACATACTCACTTGGGGATCTTGGAATATGTCTTGTTCGTCCTTGAAGGCATCAATCACCATCTCGTCCATGGGGACAGAAATGGTCTTGCCCTTGAACTCAAACTCGAAGCTGATGCCATCACCCTTGCTGCCGCCGTAGGCGCAGTCGACAAACGGAACTGCGAGGCCCTGAACGTTGACAACGTCGTATTGATCCCATATGGCCTGAACCTGGCTGTCGGGCAGGAGAGAGATGGTGGAGCCAGAGTCGAGGATGGCAACGGTGTTGGACTCCAAACTATCCAAGTTGACGCTGTCCTTGCCGCCTGTGGCTTTTACCGAGAAGCCTTGTAGTCCAACAGAGAAGGAGGTGATGTTGTTATCAAGGGCTCCGGGTTCCCGTGTGAGGGGCAGAGTGGTGAGTTTGCCGACAAACTTCTTCTTATCGATGCCGCCAAAGAGAATGGTTCCCTCATTCGAGCTGAGGTCGTTCTAGAGATGGGATATCAGTCATGCTACATAAGGCGACAAAGACATTGAGAGAGATGACGCACGAGCCAGAGACTAAAGGCTGCCCTTTCAATGTACCCCTGTGACACCATGTTGTCGATGACGGTTGCGTACTCGCTGTCGGCGGCGACATTGGCCGAGAAGCCCAGGCCCATGATTCCAGTGGGACGAACAGACTCTCGAGCAAGGCCGAGCTGCTGCTTCTTTATGCTCTTCCCGTCGATGGAGACGGTGTCCTCGAAATAGTCACCTCGAATACGCCTACCATCGAGATAGCTGATGTCGAAGCCGTTGCGATCGATGACGCTGTATGTGTCACTGTCATCAGGGTTGACTGTTTCTTGAATTAGCCTATTTCGCTCAGAAAAATAGCACGAGGGAGCTCCTCCGCATACATGTTGTCATGCAGTAGCCGTTGGTGCTCTGTAGCCGTTGGCTGTTGCAGAGGTCTGTGTTGTCAGAATTGACCCAGGTATCGCTGCTACCTGTATCGAGGAGGAAGCTGATCTTCTGGCCCGGGGAGCCGACGTCGAACTCGGAGTAGTAGCCGCCGCCAGTTACATTGTTGATAGCATTGAGATCCAACGTGCCGTCGCGCTTGGTGATGGTGAGCGGGAGGTTGAGCCTCTGCTTTGCGAACGGGGCCGAGACGGTGCCAGCGGAAGCCCCCGCAGCAAGAGCAGCGAGGAGAGATAGAGATAGCATGCGCATGATGGGTCGATCGGTCTGCGAATCGAGGCTGGGGTATTATTATATATGACAGTGGGCGCTATTATTCGAGTCGTCGATCGTTGGTCGTATTGGCGCGTCTGTTTTGACTTTCTAGCTGCGCCTGGGCCAATGCTAAAGTCGTAGCGATGGAACGGTGCAAGAAATGGAGAGAAGGAAGCAAAATGATAGACCGTAAAAAGAACAGGGAATAGACAAGAATGAAACGTGGATTGCAGAAACCAACAGCAAATCGTCCTCCGCGAGCTGAGTCCTTGACAACGAGAGAAGAGAAGAGGAGAGGAGAGGTGAGGAGAGAGCGAGAGAGAGAGAGAGAGAGAGAGAGAGAGAGAGAGGGAGAGTGAGAAAGAGACGAGGGTGTAATTTACAGCAGGCCAGAAGGGAAGGCCGCTGGGGGGCCCTGGTGCTGTAGCTAACGTGGGCTAGCCCAAATGGAAGCGCCAAGACTGACGACGCGCGCCCCGGGCGTCCTTCTCCAGGTGGTGGTGGTGGGTACTTCTGCAGTAGCGCACCTGCTCCGCACTCCACTAGCAGTACCTAACAGAGTTGGTACCTAGGCAAAGCCGGCAAAGGCCGCTAACTGCTTAAGGTGCATACCGTATGACCAACTGTACTACTTACAGAGCGCCTTGAAGATAGCTGCTCCAGACTCGGAGGAATAAAGTAATGGGATCTACTATAACCAAAGAAGCTGGTTGATGCGGCTTACTCAAGACCTCGGTGGGCCGTTCGTGTCCTTTGCAGGCTTGCATCGAACAAGCGCTCAACGTTACCTATATCCTATAAGAGACCTGTTCCCGTGCTTTGCCACGCACCGCGCCGGGCAAACAGGGCTTACGCCGCCCCGGAAGTACCCCTGAGCACTATTTCCACCATAACTTTTTAGTGCCATGGCGTGAAACCCAAACGTCGCGCCGATTGGAAACACCCAGCGGTTTCTTCCCAGCGATATCGAGGGCGTTGGCAATCGCCTACATCCTGGGAATAGATATTTCCGACTTGGGCAGTCGTGCAGGGATCATCTGGTTTGAGTTGTCTAGGTGCCGGGCAACATTATTGGTGGACTCGCCGTCTGAATCCCTTCACGCCCTGTGTCTCGGGCCCGCCAAGACACTGTATGCTCCTTTGTTTCGTTCCTGGAGATAGAACGGGTCTGATTGTGGCTGGTTTCGTTAAAAAAAAAAAAAAAAATTCAATATTTACTACTGTACTACTACCACGGTCCTCTCTATGCTTGTGACACAGGTGAAAATTTTAAGCCATCGTCGACGTCGATGCCGTTGTCGGTCCCGATGCCAACGCCAACGTGAACGTCATGGACCCTCCACCGTCTCCATCCGCTGCGGGAACCTACAGTTTATCTCGATCGCCCGGCAATTTCGGCGCCGAGGCCGCCCCCCTAGTGGATTTCGCATTGCGGGTGATCGACCGATATTACAACTCAAAACTCACGATCAAGTATGCACAGAGGTCGTCCCCTGGCGTACGTAACACTCTTGAAGGATGGTGGGGTCTTTGCTCGCCATGGCTTGAAGTTTAATAAGGAGGCTCACCTTTGGCTATTCGGTTGCAAAGAATTTACCAGAATGGCTCACCCATAACATAATCTTATTAAAAAAAAATTAGCCATGTCTCTAAAGCGTTACCTAATAAAATGAGTCATTGCAAACATAACAGCTTAATAGGTTCCAAAGACTCCTCTTCCCTATTATCAATATAATCACAAAGGCATTACGCCGCGACTTAACCCGGTAGGTTATCGTAGTGCTTTTCATGTCATTTGTAAAGCAGATCTATGTTCCTGTCAGGAGAAAAATATAAAAAAATGGTGTTCAATTCTAAGTCTGCCACCTACCGATACCTACAATGAAAACTCCCATCCTGGTCAGAGTTCGTGATCCAGCACGAACTACGATGATCCACTACTTAAGGCATCGTTCTCCCATTCAGCACGCCGCAACTCCAGAACCATTGGCTTTCTTTCCCTGCCTTTAGTCCTCACTCTCCGATCCGTAGTACCCCTCCGCCCAGGAAAAAGTCCACGAGCGAGCGGAGAGGACGATCTTGGGCATGTCCTTCTCCTCCCGGGCGATCTGAGTGTCCTCAGTCACGAGCCGCACCGAGACGGGACGGAGCTCCTTGATCTCGGAGAGCATCGCGAGCTCCTCCCACGAAGTCCCGTCCGGCAGCAGCGAGTAGGGGATCGCGTCCTTCTCGTCGACGAGCGTGTCGTCGATGCGGCTCGCCTCGACGGGGTGGCCCCATCCCTCGCGCGACTTGAAGGCCCAGAACTGCTTGAGGAAGAAGCGGTTCTGGGGGAAGAACTTCTCGGCCCGGGTGGTGCTCCGGCCGGCGTCGGCGCGGAACTTGGCCTCGCACCGCGAGCAGAAGCCCAGGACGAGGTCGACCCTGGTGGTCGAGTCGCAGTGGCCCCTGATGAACTGGCCGACGGCGCGGCGGCTCTCGTCGCACTCGACCGTGTCGGAGACGGCCGAGTGGGCGCAGGCGGTGAACAACTCGAAGAAGACCTGGCACATGCTGTTAATTTCCTGCGAATCTTGTGGGGGGGGGGTTTACCGGTTTGTTTTGTGGTGCGTTTCAAAGACAATCGGTGCAGACGAGTGTGGTCGCAATGTCTTGGTTGAGTTGATGTATCGTGTAAGTTGTGTGAGTTGAATTCAGAGGAATAGAGTTGAAGAGTTCCCATCTGGTCCTTTATATCTCAATTCGCAAAGTCCATTGTTCTCGGCTCGTTCTGAATACACTCGACGCCGCGCCAGAACACGGCTGTACATACCAGCATGTACAGTCTCCAAAAGGCAATCTTGGCTGAACAACCACAGCTTCTCGGGGTCTAACAAAGAAAAGCCTCAACGTTCCGAGTTCATGTCCCTACCAACGTCCAAAATACCTGTTCAAGGTCCGAACACTCTCCCTCTCAGAGCTTTGCGCTCTTATCCCCGCCGTCCTGCTTGAGGCGAACGACTCCCTCGTACAGCGTTAGCTCACTCACGTCGCATATCCCAATAGATACGGGGGCTTACCTCTTGGTAGCACGTCGCCAGCAACCCTCCGTCCTTGCCAAAGATTCTCTGCGTGACGACGCCCCGACCGTCGCCCGCCCAGGGGCTCTCCATCTCGGTAAACATCCACTCATCCGCCCTCACGGCTCGCGGCTCGTGGAAGTAGATGCTGTGGTCCAGACTCACTTGCATCCCGATCTGCGGCCGTCCCTTCCAGGCCTCCGCGTCCCTCCCCATGCCCTCGAACTCGCATAGATCCTTGACCCGCTCCTGTGTCGCCTCGTCCAGCGACGGAACCTCCTCTGGTGAGAAGGGGAACCGCCACAGCGCGTGGATGCGCGATACTGTCCCGATAAAGTAGCTGTCCGACATGTACGCCAGCGCATTCAGATGCGCCTGGTGGCCCCCCTCGCCCGAGATCTTCTGCCTCGACCGCACCCACTGCCTAGACTTGCGGTCCTGCGGCTTGGATTCCGGGTCGTTGGCCCCTACGACCTCGATCCTGTGGCTCTGAAACGGTCCTGTGCGCGCCCACTCGGGCTCGCCGTCCCACTCGTCCGGCGGCGCGCTCACGCCCTTGGGCAGACTCGCCGCATGGCGCACCTCGCGCTTCTTCTTTGCGGGGTCCGAAGCGCGGACGAAGCTGATGGTGGTGGTGAAGATGCAGGCGCCCTTTTGTCGGGCCTGGACAGTCCGGGTCGCGTAGGAGCGGCCGTCGCGCACGCGCTCAACGTGGTACAGGATGGGCGACTCGGAGGAGCCTGCGAGGAGAAAGTAGCAGTGGCACGAGTGGACGAGAAATGTCTCCGGGACCGTCTTTTGCGCGGCAGCCAGGCATTGCGCGATGACGGCGCCGCCAAAGATGCCTCTGGCGCCGGGAGGATGCCATTGAGGGCGAGTGTTTGTGAAGACGTCCTGGCTGTGTCAGCAGCAACCTTGGGATGAGAATGAGACTGTGGCCGATGGACAGGGATGATGCACTCTTGCCAGCCAGACTCGCCGAGGGCACTCACCGAACCCAGAACCTTGAGTTCCGTCACATCCAGCACGTTCTCAATCAAGGACTTGCTCGCGTCTTGCTCCGGCGGCCGCAGAAGCGTAGGTCGGTCCTCCATGGGCGGCATGTTTACGGACGGATTCGGGGCCACAGTTTGCAAGCTCTTTGCTTTGGGTCTGCTTTAGAAACACAAGTGGCCACGCGCGACTGAAGCAGCAAGCGTCTTTACTGCGGTCCGAGGTGCGGATTGATTCAAGGGGCGACGATGCAGTTTATGAGATCAAGTTTTCATGTGCCGTCCTCTGTATTAACATGACCCATGCGGTAAGTAAACAGTGCCCGCCCCTTGGACAAGAGTGATTTATGCCGAGGTTCGGAGAGCGCAGCCGGGGTGGGGCCGAAAAGACCGAGTCTTTTATCCAAACGCCCGAGACTGGACTTACTATGTACGTACGCTAGGTCATGTCTGACACTTATTAATTATTACGGTTGTTGACGGTTAATTGGTCTACATGGCACTGTAGTTGAAGTAGTTCTGGGGGTTATTCAATACTCAAATGTTTCAATCTTGATATTCGTGATGCACTCCTCCGCTGAGCAGCCACCAGTTTGCCTTTACCTTATCCAACAGCAACATTTCATCTGCTGCTAGGTAGTATCTTATTAAACACTCGGTCTCTTATCTAAGTATACAGGTTTGCTCATCGCACAAATCGTCGACTACCGTAACTGATCACTAAATCTCTCAATGCTGCATATTTCGCTGGATTCTGGATCTGGAACATGTGAGATTACCGAGTAGGTTCCTCGTCTTCAAAATCCTCGAAAACCGGCTCTAATCCCTCCCACGCCGCCTGGGGATCGCCAGCTGGGCCGGCCTTGTCGCGCTGATCCCAATATCTGCCATTAAATTGCCAGTAATCCTCGCCTGTAACCTCGCAGCGGGCCTTTTGGAACCATGCCGGAACAAACTCTTCGCCCTGTTCCTCGCGGGCCCGTCGTCGCGCTCGCTGCGCCTTCTCCAGGCGGTCCTTCTCTTCTGCGGCAAAGTCATACTCTCCGTCTTCCATAGCCCGCTGGTCAGGTCGAAGGCGCGAATCAGTCGGAGGAAGCCATGGCCGGAGCTGGTCGTCAATATGATTGAATGTCAAGACAAAGGGCGTCAGGTTGAAGGGAATGCCAGTAGGCCGCTCGTGAGCCTTCCAGATAAGATACGCACGATTGGGGTCAACAAGACCTCCCTGGTGCATGTCGCCGCCATCCTTGAGCTCATCGACAGCCGCCTCGTAGCCGGGCGTTAGGCGAGCATAGAGCTTTGAGTTCCATCGGCCACCAAGGCTCACCCGCACCTTGCCAGAGGCATCGAGGACCTTTCCGGCAACCTGGTAGGCGCTCGAGGCCTTCCAACCACGCGGCTTGAACTCGACGTACGCAACCTCTCCAGTGGTCCAGTTCTTGATCTCCATCGTTCCATAGTTGTCGACTGTGGGGTTTCCGGTGATGATGCCAATGACAGAAGACGTCACCTTTTTCCACGTATACAGCTCCTCCTTGCCCCCTGCTGTCGGCCGCATTTTCAAAAACCAGGTGCCCAGAGGGTTGATGTCGAACGATTTACCGTAAAACTTGGACTTGACGGCCGATTCGCCCCAGTAAGACCACTTAGGAGACTCTGCATGAGCGGCACCAACGGGTGGATGATGGCTAACCTGCTCGATGAAGAAGCGGTAATTCTTATCAGGTCGCACATACTCGAACGTCTCTCCAAGAAGAGGATTGAATGGCTTGGCAACCCGACCGATGGTGGAGGCGTATTCACTGGCAGCGAAAGCAGCGACGTAAATGAGCCGTTCCATAGAGTCGTTCCGATCCGCAGCAAGGTCGAGCAGGTCTGCGTACTCCATATCCTCACCGGCGCGGTATAGAAGTGAAGTTGGCTCGTTAAACGAGACGGGCAAGGTCATCTTGGTCATGTCCTTGCCAATCATCGACTTCAAAATACCCTGTTCACTGTTAGCATCAGAAATCAGTAAACGAGAAGGCAAGGCATACCCAAAGAGAAATCTTAGGCCGATCGTCAGCATCCATCTTGAGCCTCTTTCTGATTCCATTCTCGTAGCCCCTGAAGGACGGGCTAATATCCAAGCCCCCGGACACGATGATATCCTGAGTTTCAGCCTGCACCTCCTCGATCGGCAGCTCCGATACCTCGACCTGTCCAGCATCCACAGCATCGAAGAATTCCTCCTCGTCCTCGGACTCGCTCTCGGACAGATCGACAATGATCGTAGGCTTCCTCCGAAGGCTCTTCATCGTAGGCGACTTGGGAGGTGCTGCTGGCAGCTTTGTTGCCGCGTCCTCAAACTCTCCTTCGTCATCTTCCCCTTCCTTACTCTCCTTGTCGACCGCGAGGCGTTCCTTGTCGAGTGCATCCTCAACAGAATACTCTGTGACTGGGATACCGCTCTCAATTACCTCCCTAAGAGCCCTCTTCGTCGCCTTGCGCTTCTTCTCTGCTTCCCCGACACGGGCTTCAAGAACCTCTTGTTCACGCGCCACCTGAGCCATGCTCTCTTCCCACATTAGGCGCATGTTGGCCTCTCGGTCCAGACGGTACTGCCAGTATGCATCGCGATCTTTAGATATCCGCAGCAGATCCGAGACGAGAGTCGACAGGCTTCTGATGGCAGCATCGTACGTGCCCAGCGCTTGGGACACATTGTGGTCGGAGAGAGTGGTGGATGGATTCTGAGACTGCTCGTAGAGGAGGGCTTGGTGAACATGAGACATGGTCTCAAGCTGGAGCTTGGCCGATTGAGCCGTGATGTTGAGGGCGTCCTTTGTGGCAGTAGGTTCTTCATGCATGCTCATATCATCACCGTAATCGTCGTCGTCGTCAGCATCGTTATGCGTGGTTGCGCCCCCGGTCCTGGGCGCCCGCGAAGCATCAACATCAGTCTGGACGTCAACAAAATCATCGTCGTCAATGCTACCAATGGTGCCAGGGCTGGGAAAATTAGGTCGCTGATCAACCGAGGATATCTTGGAGAAGGATCTGCTGGCGAATTGGGAGCTGTTGCGGCGCAAGTCGGCGACGCTAGCGTTCTCGCTGTGAGACTCTTGGAGAGACAGAGTGCTCGGGTCGGCCTTTGCTTGCCTTAGCAGCTCAGCACCTCGAGCAGCACGTCTCTCGTCTTCCTTTGCCTGATCTTTGGACCACTGGATTGAGTTGTTGAGGGCCCAGAACCACCGCTTCGCCTCGACCTCGTGGTTTGCCTTGAGGGTGTACTTGACGGAAGATTTGCCGTGAATCTCGAATTTGGTCTTCTCGTCCGGGCTCATGTGAAGTTTGGCGATTCGCATGTTGATGGCACCGCGGCATGCGGAGCCTGCATCGTCCTGGTGTTTGTAGTAGCTAAGAACTCCATCCTCAAGCACAAACCATCGCAGCTGGTAGCCCTTTCGATAGTTGGTCCATTTCTTGAGGTAGCCCTTCATTTCGCGGGCCTCTCGGCCGGCCAAGGGATCGCCAGAAGTCGAGCCAGCTGCGCCCTGAGAGGCAGCTTGTCCAAGCACAGCCTTCTCTTGAATTCCGCGTTGGGCTGCAACGGCTGCTGGTGACTTCTTCAGTATGGCCTTGGTGGCATCGTCGTTGGTAACAGATTGTGGGAGCTTGCCCTTCCGATCACGTCGGAACGGATCGGCGCCGTGGAGCAGGAGAACTTGGATGAGGTTGGTATTCTTCTGTCTCGCTGCTTCGTGAAGCAGAGTTCCACCGGTCTGGACCGTAAAGGACTCAGAAGCAAATTCGGGGCTGTTGATATCAAGAACGGTCTTGACACGGTGCTCCTCGAGGACTCCGGCGAGCGCACCGTAGTTGCCCCTTGCGATGAGTTCCTGAACCTGCTGGACCTTGGCCTCGGCGAAAAGCGATCGTGAGAGCTGGAGTAGTTGAAAAATCTCGGGGTTTCGGGCCACATCGAGTGGCAATTTGCCCTGCGCGTTCGCAATGGCATCGTTGATGTCTTTCTGCTCCAAAAGGAGTTTGACTACCGTGGTTCGGCCCTGGATAGCGGCCAGATGGAGCGGGGTGTTGCCCTCCTTGTCGCGGGCATTCACATCGATGCCGCCCTGGCCGTTGGACAGAACGTATTCGATGACGGGGAATTCAGCACACTGAATTGCCAGGTGAAGAATCGTTGTGTCATCGAATGCGCCAGCTGAGGCGTTTGCGGATGAGATGCTTGTTCGGGTAACATTCTCGGCTGTTTCTCTGATGGCGCGGGAGATGGACGCCGTGTCGCCGCTCCGGAGGGCCCCGACGACCCTAAATTTTCGAACAGACTGCTCGAGGCTAGCGACGCCCTTCTCCTGAGGCAGCGATGGCGCGGATTTCGTCTGCTGCTGCTGCTGTTGGGAAGTTACGGGCGAGAGGCCGCTCGAGGAGACGGACTGCTTGGGCCCGTGGCCGCGAACGCTGGGCTGGTGCGACATGGAGAGGGCAAGGTTGGATGATGAAGGAGTTCTCGGAGGCCTGCCGTCTTCGGAACCGGATTCTTCTTCGCGGGTGTCTTTGCGCCGCAGGAGGGAGAGCGCGGCGGCGGATTTGGACCGCTTGTGGGTGCTGGAGGAGGAAAGATAAACAGCGGTCAGTACGTAGTACTAGGTGGACTGACTTTGTGCTGGGGGGAGGGGCGCGGCCAGGCCAGAGGCTAAGACGCGATGTGGCCCATTCTGCGTGAGTTTGCTCTGCCTCTGCCTGCATCTGCATCTAGGCCAAGGCCAAGGATGACGGCGGGAAGAACAAAGCAATACCTCGCAAGCAGAGGCTCGTTCGAGGGGGAGGGGTGTCTGTCTGCTTACCTGTCTCCGGCGTCCGACATCTTGCCGCTTACCAGGAGCGCCCACGCACGTTATCGAGGCGGGGAACAAAAAAGGGGCCAGGATTTGCGGTAGGTATTGATGATATACCTTAGTCTAGGCGACAAGGTTGTTGTTGTTGACAATGCTCGATGTGATGTTGCTGATTGATGCCGCAGAGCCGAAACAAGTTCAAGGAGAAATGGGCGTTATGAGACAAATGGCCGAGAGGCCGGTTAAAGGCTGCTGATGAATACGTAGGAGGATACGCCTCCCGTCCCGTTCTGGGCTGTTTCTGTGTCGACTTGATTGATGATGGAGGGAGCAGCTTCATTCAAAAGGTGGGGAAAAAGTGGCGTCCACCAACAACGACCACAGCAGCAACAACACAAGATGGAAGCTCTGCCAGGGGTCAACTTCCGAACTTTCACATACGCAACATTCGTCATTACAGGCCGCACGCAAAACAAGAGCGTCCCACCTGATGCAATCAATCGTATAGCTGACAGCCCGCCCAGCAACCGGCGCATTGAAGATTACAGGTACTGTGCTGTACTTTACGGGCGCTCCAATCACCAATGACGTCTCCTCGGCTGCCCAGGACAAGGCGTGCTAGCACAGCACCTAATCCCCGCTTGCGGCTTTCTGATGCCCGCACTGGAGGATTGCTCCGGCAGAGGCGCCGCTGGGCTTCGACAGAATGCGTCCTTATTTAGACGCACAAAAATCCATCGAGGCTGTGCTGGACTTTGAATTGGCGCGTGTTCATTGGATTTGCCTCCCTGCCGTGACACCTTCGGAAGGCCGGGTCTCTACGGAGGACTCGGACTGATAACGTTACAGTACCAGAGACCGTCGCAGATCGTTTGTAGCGTGAGCCGCTGACGTGTTTACTCTGCGTTCAGAGACCTATGGAGCGCTCATAGAACAATATGTTCTGCTGGCCAAATAATACGCGCTTGTTAATTCGTGAACAGGTGCAGATGCTTGCCCGAAGTCTACTTTGGGAATTGAACAAGCAAGAGAGGAGCGTGGACCCAAGCTAAACAGACTTTGAACATGCCATAGATTGGGACCGCTACATCAAGTGAGACGTGCTTCAAATGAGTGTCATCAATCCTATTTAGGATATTGTATTTTTTGAATTACACTACCTTTATATCTATAAGAGTAAGGAAATATTGATATGTAACGGGTAGCAATGTATGCTTGGATGGAGAAATAAATGGTGCACTTGATAATGGCATGGGCAGACCCTGAAAATCCCGCACAGGCTTTCCAGTCAAGTGTTGAGAATGAATAGAATAGATAGAGAAGCTGAAGGAAATGGAAGTTAAACGGCCATGCCTCCGTTACAGCGCAAATGCCTGCAAAAGGAACGCGCCGACCACAAC
>JADBHU010000553.1:0-14922 GCA_017140155.1 Fusarium devonianum
TGGCGGGCTTCGAGGTGCTGGAGAAGATGGCGGGGACGGTGACGGAGCCGGTGATGGAAGTATCGATGCTGGCAGTGGTCGTCACCTCGGGGACGGAGGCAGTGACCGTCTCGGTGACGGAGGGGATGCCGGAAGCGGGGCCTGAAGCGGAGCCTGAAGCGGCACCGGCAGTCTTTGCATACGCCGCGCAGGCCTGCTCGGCCGCGTCCTGGGCCTTGAGGAGGTCGGTCGCGGAGCAGCCAGAATTCTGGGTCAGGCAAGGCGTGATGATGGGGAGGAGCTTCGTCTGGAAGCTAGGATCGCACTGGCAGGCGGTGTCATCGAGGTCGCAGCCAGCCTTGGGGATGTTCTCCAACAGACAGTCAAGCTATGCAAGGTGACCGAGTCAGTTACTTTGTTGTCGGATCAAGTTGACAGCGTGATATGTGTTGGAGAAGTCACTTACAGCGCACTTGGGCAGGCCATCAAGGTTCTGGGCGGCAGCAAGGCCGGCAGCAGCGAGGAAGAAAGCAGCCTTCATTATGGAATATGGTACGAGAAAGATGATTAACGCAGGGTTGAGCGGAAGAAACGACGCGAGCTTTGATGTAAAGTCAAGAGGAACGAGTGTAAGCGGGCGGGGACAGGGACAAGGGGGGTAGAGAGAGTCGCCAGGAGCTGTGCCCCAGACGTGGGCTTTTATAGCTGATCTACGGAGTACTACTACTACATGGCAATACGCCATGGCTCTGGAGTTTCCTGCACTTGTGCACTATTGCGTACGCAACCAGACTGGGCTGGTCGTGGCTTGTTGAGGGGGCGCTCTGAAGCCTCTCGCAGTGGAGAGAGATCGTCTCTGCCCCTGAACCCCTGGGGCCTGAAGCTCTTCCGCGAGCTAGGAGGGCGCCACACATACCCGCCCCAGGTTTAGACTCTGACCCACGGCGCGCGGGGCTGCTCCGAGGCTTTCTTTTGTTTATGGAGATGGAGATGGGACGACGCTGTGGTAAAAAGAGAGGCTGTCTCCATTGCGGTGCCTCATGGGGTTAGGCCGACTTTGGCCCAGCAAAAGCTTAGCATTGAGTTTTTCTCCTTTTGAGTTTCCACAAATCTTACCCAACAGATTCGTTTTAGTGGCTGCGCGAAGGCGTTTCTGCTGTTTGATTGCGGATTCCAGGCTATGATGAAGGGAGGGGGGAGTCAGCACTCAGCAGTCCAACTTGAGCCACGGATTCACTGCCCCGGACAACGTCGAGCGAGCGAGCAGGGATCGGGCAGGCATCAAGGGTGGATGTTTTTCTCCAGTCTCTACTACGCAGGAGAGTCCATCAATTACAGTTTAGTAGTAGAAAATGATAGCGGCGGAGTTTTCAGATGCAAAAGATAACTATTTTTACTAGTAGACCCGTAGGCGGCTTCAAGGTGCCGGGGAGAGGAGCCGAGGAGCACGCCACAGAACGACAACGGCATGAAACCCGCTGAAATGAGAGAGGCAATAAACTGTCATCCTACATTCGGCTTGTGCCGTGGTGGGCAGCTAACGCAGTGAGAAACAACCCGCTAGGACGGGACGTTCCTTTCATACATACGGATACTAGTAGACTAAAGCCTTGCCATTGATCCTGAGTGGACACGGGTATATCCCTTCCATGTGCGTACCCGTAGCAAGCAATTGGAGGCAACCTTTGCGTCGGCGTTGCTATTCTTGGTCAGGGATGAGATGGGCTGTGACTGATGATGATGATGATGATGATGATGATGATGATGATGATGACACGCAGCACCATACACCGGGCTTTGATGTTATTACGTACGCCCGTTGTTCGACTGAGGGATGCTCACTGCAATGCGAGGCAATGACAGACAATAATTCCACGTTCCACAGTAGCCTGCCTCTCACAGCAACGCCATATTATCTAGTCTAGTGCTGTGTGGCTGTCTACGGAGACCGACTGTCGGCCGCTGCACTGATTGCGTTGCATGTCTCAGCTTTTTGTCCGTATCCCTTTCGAATTGCAGGAGCTGCTAGTTCCCGTTGCTTGCTTGGACTGGCTATTGCCTGTCTCTGGGCCTGGCTTCTTAGCGTTCAGAGGCCTCGATTGAATCCAAGCTTGGCACCAGCTCATAAGGTAATGATTGGTTGCCCGAACCAGAAAGTGCCAAGATTCTTAACAACGGTTTGGGGCCGGTCGATCGGCATATGGGCCGGAGTCTCCACTGCCAAGTCAACACAGCAGAGAGCTAGGGTTAGGTCCAAGACGTCTAGACGCGGGATCTTCTTGTATGCCACCTAGACCCTACCTACCTCTGCCTCTTGATGGATGCTCCATGTCGAGGATCGGGGGCTGATCCACTACTGCTACGTAGGAAGAAGCTGGTGGGACTGTGCGCGTGCGGGCCAGCAGCCACAGTTGTACTCACAATCAGCTACGCAGATGAAGCACCAGAAATTGTAAACAAGGCTTGAATTATTAAGACATTACCGGGGCCGTAGCCTCCCCCTCATGAATCGTCATCCCACCGGGGTCGGTTCATGATGATGGGCCGTGCCGGATCCCAAGGTCCTCGTATCTCGTTCTTGTATTTCTGCAGCCCAATCAGCCACCAGCTGCATCCTCCCGTCGCCAGCACAGCGATGAGCACCCCCACCACCATGCCCACGATCCCGCTCTTCCACGACCATCTGTCCGTGCCTTTTGCGTCGCCTAGGATGAGGCCTACACCGAAGCCTGCCCCAAGCACCAGCAGGATGGCCGAGACCACGTGAAAGTGCCAGCTGCGGTGCCTCACGTAACGCCGAAAGACGGGGAAGAGACCGAATACCTCGATGCTGAAGAGCGTCAGGCTGAACACCTCGGTGGTGGAAGGCAGGCGGCTGGCCAGCACGGTCGACGCCATCAGCGCTGCATTGGTCGACAGCGAGGCGGGGAACTTGGCGCCCACGCCCCCTGAGTAGTCAAAGAAGAAGATGTTGATGGCAAGGAGCCAGAACGACATGGCCCAGATGCTGTCGCTCGACGTTGATCGTGTCAACGACTTGAGAATGGGACTGAGCCCAAGAAGGGTACAGTAGATGAGGATCGCAGACTTGACCGTCTCGATCCTCTGGCGGAAGCTGTTCTCCTCGGCCAGAAAGGGTGGCGGCAGTTCAGGGAGGTGTTCCTGGCTTGCTCGCGGCGTGTGCGTGGGATAGCTGGCCAGTGAGTTGGTCGAGGTGGACTGCGCTCGTCGCATCGCGGTATGGGCATGGAGGTTGGTAGTCGAGCTCGCGGCTGAGGGAGCCGCCGAAGGCCCTGCCGTGGACGGCGCCGACTCCATCCGGAGTGGAGGCGGGCGCCGGATACTACCGGTGCGGCCCGGTCGCCTCATGCTCCCGGTCCGGCCAGAGATTCCCACGACAGTTGCTGCCACGCCAAGGCTCGCGTCATCGGGGTCCTCGATCTCGGACAGCCAACGTTCCCAGAGAATCCAGCCGACAAACGTGGCGGAACTACTCCAGCTCGTAACGGCAACAGGGGAGACGCGTTCCTTGAAGATGCCGACGAAGCAGACGACGAATATGATGACGGAGCAGACGTGCTGCAGTATCACCGTCGAGTCGGCGACGAGAGGCCAAAAGTCGTACGGCTTGAGACGGGGATTGCGCTGCAGATTCTCGAGGAAGGTTGCTTGATCGGTGTAGTTGTCGGGGTCTGGAGCAGAGAGCGACAAAGGTCAGCCATGCATGTTGGATGGGTGAGCGGTCAGGCAGGCAGGCAGGCAGGCAGGCAGGCACATACACGATTGCTTCACCCACATCAGCTTCTTCCAGGGCCTCTTGCGCCTGCGGCTCCGGCTGCGCTCGCCCAAGCGGCGAGGAGGCGAAACGAAGGCATCGTCAGGGGAGAGGTGAGAGCGGCCAAATCCGTGGAGCGTGGACGGGTCTAGCGGGGGAAACGGGGTCTCGTCATCGGTAGGCGACGGCATGCTCGCGTGGCATCGTTGGGGAAGGACCGAGATGTCGCGCGTCCAGGGGAAGCGGGCGTCGTGATCGGACCGTAGCTGTACCTAGCGAGTCCGTACCTTTTGGTTACCTGAGGTTGAAGAATGGCGAGGATGCCAACTGCGTGTGGGAGATGTGACGAGTGGGTCGCCCAGACTTGGCGCCCTGGGGGTGGGGCCAGACGCGCCAGGGGCCCCCAGGGGATTGCAGAAAACAGCGAAACAACATACCATGACGAGCTGTATATCCAATGCTAAAAAGCCTTTGTAACTGTGTTGTTTAAATGGAAAAGATTCGTCATCTGCTTTTGTTAGATCCCTAGTATTATATATATATATAATTCATTCTTAACAGGTAAATCCTTGGAATGGTAGCTAGACTACAAGTGAACCTGAGGTTTTCGCAACAGACACACTCATCATTGTCGACATTGGACCGCCACCCGACAAGTCATCATTTTGTTGGTTCCATATATCCAGTAACTCGTAGGTCTCTACAGAAAAAGACACATCTGCCAACAACCTTAGATTCAGTGATTAAATTGGCACGGCAGCCACGCATCGCTGCCTCGGTGCTAAAACAAACGCTGTCAAGGCTACCCTACACCACCACAGTGCCAAGGGGAAAAAAAAAGTGCTTCATGCATCATCCAGGCATGAGTGCGCGCGTATGCGAGTGACAGAAGGATTCCCCAAAACCACCAACGGCACAGTCTCGCTCGGCAAAAAGGACGGGCTCATCCTGCCGTCGACATCAACGCAAGCAAAAAGGCTTGCTTCAGTCACAGCGCAGACATGCACACCGATGTTTCAGAGCAAGTCACAGGCAACTGAAATTGTCGTCACCAGCATGGATTCGATGCAAGCTCAATCCCCATCACCGCTCTTCCCCTTGGTCCACTATCCCGCTTTGTTCACTTCGTCTCTGGCGGCGACCCCCGACTCTACGGCATGCCCTCCAACCCCCAAACCAAATCCGAGAGCCCAGCTCGAGAAACCCAGCTACCTTGGACGTCGTTCGTGGACACGCTGAAAATGCAGGCCTGTGGCTCCTGTCACATCCATACGGCCGCATTACCCCCTCCCCTCTCACAAGCTCCTCTAGCAACCACTCTGCGTCTCGCAACCAATTGACAGCCTTTTCCCGCCGATCCTGATAGATCGGATTTTCGAGGCAAAAACGTGGTCTTGGGACCAGGACCAAGCCACGCGCACTTTGTACCTGCTGATGCGTCGCTGTCGTCAAGTGTTGCTGACGGCCTATGATCCTAGGCCCTACCAGTATGGCAGAACATGGTCGGTTGATCAGCCTGGCCCGATCTTGAGTTTTCCAAGGCTGCTCTGGCCTGCCAATCAAGACGCGCCGGGCAGAGGCGTTCGCGCTGTCGTATCCTGGAACCAGTCAGGCGGCACCAATCGCGTCCCATCCCGCCTCAACCTCGCCCAGCTCCACACGGGGTTACCCGACATCCCTTGCAAGCTCCAAGCCCTCCCGCCCAAAGCTAATCAACAGCGTATTCCGAACGGCCGGGACAGCCTCTCGCAGTAGTAATCGAGTGCTCTGATCGGTGCTGAGCGTCCGGTAACTGTCGGATCGGCCTGAACGGTTGCAGCTGGAGATGACGAGTCGTGCTGCTCCTCGGCCGGTAGCGGATTTGAGACATTGTACGAGAAGGCCGGAAACGACACCTGCGAACCTGGGCTCGAGAGCAGACCCCGTCATCCTAGAGAGCCCCTACTCCCTTTATTCCCATGCTTACCCTGGCACTGCAACGGTGATAGGGTTGTACTCCGTGCCAGCCTAAGAGTTGGTACTGAGTGATCTACCTCGCCCTGGCATCCGTCGCGCTCTTCTGTAAGCGCCTGTCATGCAGCCACGCCTGGGATAGCTCACCAACAGTTCTACTCAAATCAGACCATTATCCAGGACAGACTCTACGAACATCGAGATAGGCGAGTCGTACCGGATGTGGGCATTGTTTTTGCCATGGCTTGCCTATGTATTGTTTCAGCGGCAGCACGGCCATCACTGCGCATAACCATACGGGGCAACAAGAATACTCAAAGTTCAGAGAGATGATGATGATGATGATGATGAAGAAAATAGAGCCTGTCCCCTTCGGCAGGAGAAGAACGACCGGCATGGCGTTCTCCTGCTTGCTTTTTCACAATCGAGCTAAGAGGCACGAAATACCCGATCCGTGTGATCATCCTTTGGGCCTTTGCACTATCTGCGCCTCACCCCGGTCTCATCACCACTTTCTTCCTTGGGAAGCAGTCTCATTGGTCGACTGACCGAGGGAGCAGGACTGGTCATGCAGCATGCCGCCATCGAACCGCGAGGAGCGGTGTCGGTGAACCCCATCCCGGTTTTGGCAGACTGTGGCACAGTATAGCTTCACATCCGGTCCCACGATGGCTTCACGGGGATCATTTATTTTCCCCGCCCCGGGCACGCCGCAAACGGCCATGCGCCCCCGGCATGTTACTTAGGTATGGCTCCGTTTCCGTCCTGTCCTCGTGAGAACCCCTGCTCCGGGAACGACAGTATGTAGACCGATGTGAGATTAATACCGCTGCCCGTACCTCTCTGCTTGATCCCAAACCTCCAATGGTCTCGTGTTACGCTGCTCTTGGAAGACGTGCCGTCTTTTGCCCAACAGAGACAGAGACAAAGATATGGCTCCCGCGACACTGCTTTGTCCTGACGACTCGGACCTTGTGTTGTCCTCGTCCTCGTCCTCGCACACGCCAACCTCATCAATGACCAGGACCAGATTCACCACTCTACCCACGGAACTCCGCCTCAAGATATGGTCGCGAGCCAACGAGCCGCGTATTGTTCTATACGGTGACCTCGTGCAAAACAGCCAGTCTTACCCGTTGCCCACTGTTACACAGCTCAACGCCGAAGCGCGGCAAGAAACCAGACAAGGGTACGAACCGGTAGGCTACGGATCATATTTCGACTTCTCCAGGGACATTCTGATTTGCGACCACAAAATCTCGGATCATGCCCCCGACCCTTGCCTAGAAGGCCTCGCGCCAAGGATCAGACGGCTTGCATTCTGGGATTGCTTTCCTGACGACGGTCGGGTCGAGGGGCCTTATCACTACTCTGTCTACTTATCCGCATGTTACCGGCAGCAGAATTTTGGCAAGATTGAGTTCGACCGCTTCTGGTTCCCGAACCTGGACGACCTCTGGATTGTCAAGGTGGGAGAGATTGACCCTTCTTGGATGGTTCACGTCGATAAGAAGGCGCCCTACGAAGCTCGTCTCAGGGCGATGGCCAAACAGTTCCGGTACTGGGTGGACGAGGACGTAATCGAGATGGCGTCCCTGGATCTGGAGGACCCCGAGTCCAGAGCTGTCCTCAACGAAGGTCGTTGCGGAAAGGAGGATTGCCACGAGCTCAACAGAGGACGGAGTAAGATGGTATCCAAGGTGATGTTTCTAGACGGCAAGTACAAAGCTCCCGAGGACAGCGCAAACTGGGTACGGATCTTACCGTGGCACGTGGACGAGGAGAATGTCAAGGAGAACCGGACATATGAGAACAGGATGAGATGGGTGCTCGTGGAGAGGATTCTGACCTTTGATCTGCAACGCGATGGATGGAGCGAATCTGGATGTGAGGTCAGTCGGCACAGACGGGGCAAATAAGCAGATGAACCGGAAACCGAACTTTCAAGACTTGAAACGAGGGGATCATGCCCACTACAGCTTTCAGCCAGCCACTCGTCAAGCAAGCATCTCTCATGCCAGCGGCATGCCAAAACAGGGCTCAATACTTGCCGAGCAATGACGGAGATCCAGAACCTTGGCCACTCGCGTTCGACCTGGTGCTGGCGCCTCCATATTTCTTATTGTGATTCGAGGACCAAGTCGACCCAGGACACCATTGTCACGAGCAAGTGTTGGCTCACGGGATCGGATGACTTTTGAGCCCTCGAGAATTTGTCAGTCATGGAGAAAGCCGTCAGTTATGTTGACCCAGTCGAAGTTCGCGGGGCGGAGATCTGTAAAACATCTCTTTGTATACAGCAACTACAGCAAGAGGAAGGAAAAGGAATATGGTCAACGAGGGAATCCAATGCATCAGCCAAGGCATACGGCGGTATGTCCACTGCACCTGTTTCATGTTACAGGTTACTGATAAGCGCATATCAGATGCTCGGCAACTGCCAGATAGATAGAATCAGGGAGGGGACAAAGCGGCTGCCTTAGCCCATGACCTCAAGGTGGGCTAAAGACATATCGGTCAAGGAAGACGGTGAAGGAAGATGACCCGGAATGTGTTATCGCTAAGTATGTAGGAAGAAGCTGAATTGGAAGTACATTACATCCCACAAGATGTTTTCGATAGGCACATAAAAGTCCCAATATACCAAAACTAGAAGCGCCAGATCGACGATTGAAGCTGGTCGAGGATATATGTCCCGTATGACCAAGACGTAAACTCCAGCCTGGTCAGCCGTAAAGAGTATCTAAACACTCGGATGGATCAACAGCAAAGTAATCATGCCCAAAACAACCGTCCCACCAGCACACCAAGCTCTAATGACACAGAGCACAATATCCAAAACAGGCCTTCGAATGCAATGGTGTTACAATGGAGTTCTCCGATCGTTTCGCTTCAGGCTCGAGGCTCGAGACCACTCGCCCGCCGACCTTCGGAGTCTGTTGCCCAAGCTGATGCTGGCAGCCGAAAAACCTTGCATTCGCGACGGAACAGCGGGCTCGACCCTCTCCCACTCGCGCGTCGCCTTGTCATCCTCGTCGCTATCGCCAATCGCCGGCCCTGGCAACATCAGCAAGTTCCTCGGTCCCTTTAGCATCGCTCCCTGCAGAGCGGCCCATGACTCGACCTGACCATCCGCTGCCTCCTCAGCACAGTTGCATTCGTCTCCTGCAGGGCATTCTGTCTCGCCAGCAGCATGCCACTCTGCCAAACACGCCTCGTGGCTCGCACAACCGCAGGCTAAGCACGGCGGGAACAAGGCGTCTACTGGCTCCAAGCAATATACGCAAGTGAGTTGGCTCTGTGTTCGATGGCAACGATCACACGTCCCCACAGCGCCGCCAATCTTGGAGTCTGTTGACGTATAACGAACGGGCTCGAGTTGAATCTCATGAATACGACACACACCAGTCACATCGAGGCCGCGGCTAGAGGCAAGCAACGCCTGGAGCTGATCCTTCTTCCCCATAGCTATGGGAGAAGAATTGGCATGGTTCCTGGGTCCACTCCCGCTCGCCCTGTCATGAAGAGTAGTCGAGTCATGGAAGCTAGTTTCCAAGTGCCCGCTTGTCATATCTTCCTTGAGCGCGTTGAATTTCATGATTTCAAGCCTTGCAAGAGGCTGATTCCACATTTGAAGCATCTCGGCGTAGGCATACCGATAATGAGCATAGACGTCTGTCCGATTGGAAGCGAGGAGCGGCGTGTTCAGCCAACCGTCATCATCAAACACGGTTTGGTCTTCCATGGTCACTGAGACCTTTGTAGGCACGAGTGGTAACATATCGTCTTTCCGATACTCGTCATCGTCCAGAGAATTCCTGCCACCGCTGGAATCCATCGCCGTGGACGCACTCCAGGTAACATTTCCTGGAGCCAGGCTGCTGAGTATGGTTTCTGCCGGGCTCGGCTTCTTCCTACTGTGCCCCGGAGGGGACGACGAGCTTACGCCAGCAAACGAACGAGGTAAATTGGCTGCAAAGGCGGATGCAAACCCAGAGTTTGCTCGGTTGAGGAAACGCGTGTTTGGAGACGTAGAAACGCTGGGTGGCGGCTCAAGATCCCCGAGATAGCCCTTGAATTTGTTCGGCGGTGTCTCTCCACAAGAATAGGAGTTTGACGCCGGGTCTCCACTCCACAACCCGTCGTCAGATGCTTGGGATCCCCCGTAATGGACAGGCGTGTGTATAGTCATAGGTGTCGTAATAGCAGAGTTAGTGTAGCTCCGGCTGTTGATATTCCAAAGCGAGGCATCTGTAGGGAAGTAGTCGAGAGAAAAGGCCGGCGCCTTGAAAGGAAGGGGGGTCTCGGGTTGGGTCAAGTGGGATTCGACATATGCCACACTATCTGGGGCGAAAGATTGGCTGAATATGCATGAGAGCATTGCCAACATCTGGATGTCAGCAATCTTCTCAAAGTAAGCAAACATGTCCATGACGAAATCCCGAGCCAGGGGATGTCTGCCCCATTTAACCCTTCCTGACAGAGCACCTTCGGCTCTGTCCAGGAGCGGGTCCACGTGAGAAGCATCTTCGTAGCATTTTGATACCACATCGTGGGCAATCACCAAGATGGAATCTCGCCTCTGATTATGGGCCAGCACTTCAAGAGGGACACCCTTCTTGAGCAAGAGAGCCAAATATCGCCAGACCTCAACCAGATCCGTAGCGTCGTACTTCTCGGCAACCTGAGCATTGTGTTCGCAAACATCAGCGCCGTCACCAAAGATTGCGTATTCGCGCGCGAACTCTTCCTTTGATGGTAGAGTGGCTCGAAGGTCGTGTAGGGAGATCAAATTCTTCGGCCGGCCCGGTCGTCGACGGCTTGTCCCGGTGCCCGTACCAGTACCGACGCCGGTGCCTCCGCCACTAGAGCGTATCGATCGATCTTCGCTCCACGTTTTCCTGAACTGGCGACTGGGGTGATACCATAGGTTGATCTTGTGAATTGATGTTGATTCGGAGTCACTTGAGGATGATGAAGACGATGACGAACCGGGGGCAGAAGAATCAGAGTCACCACTTGATACAGAGGCACCGTCTCCCGTGAACCTCTGCCGGGGTCCTAGATCGTGGGCGATCCTGCCAAAGCCTGCGAAGAATGGTTCCCCTTTAGGACGTTCCCTATATGCGTCCATAGTAGTGGTGAACAAGGCCCTTGCCTTCTCTTCCTTTGAGGGAAAGAAGCAGACCAATCGCCCGTTGTGCGAGAATCTAGCGCCGCACGTTCGAGGCGGTGGCGGTACGATAGTTCTGTTGGGAGGCGCGAGGGCGGTATCTGTCTCATTATGCGGTGGGAGTTCCTGCGACATGGACGCCGAACCTCCGGCGGGTATGTCTTCATCAGATTCGCTCGAGCTCTCATCGGCCAGACCGTCAAGATCGTCGTCGAGATCTCGAACATTCTTGAAAAAGGTTGTACTGCTTTCGAGGTCAACCTCGCCGAGGAGATAGGTGAAAGCAACTTCGAGACAGTTCTGCTTCCTCTGCAAGAATTGCTCGGCCAGCTGATGAATCTCGCTGTCGATCTTCTTATGGGTATCTGCTGACATGAAGGATGACTTCTCGACGTAAAACTTGGGGGCCTTGACCTTGGGATAGCCGATCGGAATATCGATCCTGACCTTGATAAATATGGTCTCCCTATCTGCGCCCCACGGTCCGTTTAAGGAAGCGTTGAGTGTCAGGTTATCCATGTCGATGTTCTCCCACCTCACTTTAGGAAGCTGGTGGCTGACACGTAGTAGTTCCTCCTGAATTGTGTCGGGCTCAGCCCATTCATCATCATGGTATCCGTGGCCAAAGATGCCAGAATCTTTCGACATGTGTCGTCTCGCAGCTGCAGAGGCGTTTCTCTTGGTCATTGCAATACCTTTCATCCAACCAATCTGGGATTGACTGCGATCACTAGTCCTTCCAGAAGTAAGCTTGGCCTTCATCGATGGTCCCCGCCATGCCGGGCCTACGCGTTGGCTCTGATTTGAGCCCGATCGCATACCCTGAGTCAGGGCGCTCTGCCTGTAGTTATTGCTAATGCCGGGTCGGTGATCGCTCATTGTCGCAGACTTTCGCTCGCGGTCCACACCCTCATCAACCGTGCGGAATGTTTTATAAGTAGCACCCTTGCGAGTGATGCTGATACCGCCTGCCGCAGGCATACCTCGCTTATGGCCGACAGCTGCCAGCACCGAAGGATCAATGCATTGAAGCCTCAGCTCGTTATCGGTGCCCCAGGTAACAAGTTGGAATTCTCGATCGTCCGTACATTCCTCAGTAATGCCTCCGCGACACCGCCATAAAAACTCTTTTGCTTTGTGGTCTCCGTGGCCGGGCCAGATTTCCACTGGGCTAGTCGTGACCTTTGACTCTTCGGAGAACTGGGTGTCGTAAAGATAAAGGTCACCCGGTTCGTTTTGAGGTATAGCAACGAGACCGTGTCCAAAGGGGGTGTGACGAGCTCTCCATACCGGAAACCCAGTCTCAATCGTATGCTCGAGCGGGTGCTCATTGTTGCTGTAGTCCCAGAACTTGATTCTCTTGTCGATCGAGCAAGACACAATTGCTTCTGCCCGAGTTCGATGCCAATCAAGACCGTATATCTTGGATTTGTGAGCTTTGATCGACTTGAGCGGCTCCGATGAACGGCGCTCATCCCAGATATGCAGCCACCGGTCATGGGCTGACGCAAGAATATGAGAGGCTTGGCGGTTGTATTTGACCTGAGATGCGCCAGCCGTCCAGTCGCAGAACGTGAGGACCGGTTGACGTGGTCTTCTGAGATCCCATGCATGGATATAGCCGTCGACTGAACATGTTGAAAGGAGATCAGGGTGATGGGCAGACCAATTGACATCGGTAATTGCACGGCTGTGGCCCTGCAATGAGTGTTCGATTGCTCCGGAACTTGAGTCTTCTCTACGGTTGAGGTTCCATACGAGGGCGCGATGGTTTGCCGCAGAGACGATCCAGTAGTCTCGAGCAGCAAAGGGCGACCATTGGACATCGACCACCAACCAGGGGAGACCGTGGGTCCGTAACCGTCGTGGGGGACTATAAGGCGAGTCCAGGTCTATGATTGCCAGTCCGTCAGGGCTAAAAGACGTCAGTAAGACACACCGATACTGGTCTGCCTTGGTAACCTACGACGCCAGGGCTACATCTCGCCCAGCGGGAGAGATGGTGGCTGAGCCGACCAGGCCATCGACGTGGATGGTGCCGTCGGCCTCAAAGCTCTCGCTGTCATACGCCGACTTGATGACTTTGCCCTTCTTGGGCGGATCGGTGAGCTGGTCGAACGAGGGCATGGTGGCGATCGAGTTGGAAAGCTGTCACGGTGTTCTTCATGTCGGAGCTCGGTATGAGGCAGGCTCGAGCTATATGGAGCTATGGTGAGAGGCGCGGCGCCGTTCAAGAGCCTCAGGTCATCTCATTGTTTGAGGGAGGCCCCTTCCTGAGAACTTGGGCCGCAATGCCGTTTATCTGGTGAGTGTCGATGAATGCGATGGTGTCGTTTGTATGAATGAAGTTGCGCCGTGAAGCCCGCAAGGGTTAGGTTGGGGCTGGTCACCAGGTTGCGCGCCAAGTATCAACGCTGCTAAGTGAAGCGCGTCGGTACCTCCCCCACCATCACGCCCCCTGGGTGACGGAACCTTCCGCGGCCTTATCGGAGCCCGTGCATGCTAAAGAGCGATGCAGGGCGTTTCTATTGACCTGAGGTATACAACGTCGCATCACCCGATTCTCGATTCTCTTGGTCTCGCTTGTTTGTAGGCGTCTCCTGGTCTCTAAGAAAGTCGCTGAGCTGCCCATCAAACGCACGCTTTGTCCGCTATATTGCAGCGCATCTCGGCAGGTAACCGCCGTATCTGTCAAGGTTCGCCTCTCGACGACATCAGCCCTCGTGCTTCGCTGCCCCGCCTCGTTTCAAGGGTCTGACTTCAACATTGGTCCTTCACCGTCTAGAGCATAAATAAATTCCTGGCCAGAGAATTAGTCAACACCAAAGTCGCGCACACTTCGTCTCTCGGACCTTGCCGCCCTATTTTCTGTTGGACCTGCAACTGCGTCTGAATCGTCAAGATGGCTCTTCCGAAGCGCATCATCAAAGAAACGGAACGGCTCATGGCCGAACCGTAAGTCATCCTCCAGGATCTTGCGCTGTGACATCACAACTAACAATCGCCGCGATGCAGTGTTCCAGGAATCAGTGCCGTGCCCCACGAGGACAACCTGCGCTACTTCGACGTCGAGATCCACGGCCCTGCTCAGTCCCCGTACGAAGGTACGCTACATGCCCGCAAACTCCCTCGGTTAGGCGTTGACTAACCATGACAGGTGGGATCTTTAAGCTCGAACTCTTCCTGCCCGACGATTACCCTATGACGCCCCCCAAGATCCGATTTCTCACCAAGATCTTCCACCCCAACGTGGACAAGCTTGGCCGCATCTGCCTCGATGTTTTGAAGAGTAGGTCCATCCTTGAGTCTTGCTTCGGCCGCCGGCGAAAGCTCACACTCACTCTAGATAATTGGTCTCCTGCCCTGCAAATCCGAACTATCCTCCTCTCGATCCAGGCCCTCCTCGGCGCGCCCAACCCCGATGACCCCCTCGCCGCCGATGTCGCCAAGAGCTGGAAGGAAGACGAGCAGGCGGCCATTGCAACCGCCAAGGAGTGGACCACAAAGTATGCGAAGCCTTAAGAAAGAAACAAGAAACACAAATACACAAGAACAAGACATTATTTGTTACGGCCTCGAAGTGAAACTGGGAGCATAAATGCGGGAGTCTGGGGGCCAATTTGCGTCATAACTGCAGAGAGCATTCTTCTTGGGGTGGGTTATAAAGGCACTTGCAAGTTTGCGCTTGATATTGTCTCATAGAACTGGAGGTTTTCGTTTGACCAAGAAACATACTGATTGTTGACAATTTTGGAACCCATGAGCTGCAAGATCGGATACCCGCTGTGAGTGTCAGTTGTGAGCTCCGTCTCGCAACCTCCATCTTGACGATAATTTAGTGATACCTGGGACATCTGTTTATTGTGCGGTCCGATAATCACATAAACATTTACTAGCAAACACAGCAGTGTTTCGGGAAGTTCTTAAACCTATGCTGGCTTCCGTTTGCAAACTTCGGCTATCGGGCAATTCTTATATTCGACAGAAGAGCGTTACGTTGGCACATGGGGCTAAAGTCCCTTCATGGATACCTCTTTTAGGG
>JADBHU010000554.1:0-16006 GCA_017140155.1 Fusarium devonianum
GCAGCCGCCTTCTTGGGAGCGGCCTCCTTCTTAGGCTGCTCGGGCTTCTTGGGGGGGGTGTTGGTCAGGGCAGGGGCGTCGAGGAAGTCAATCTTCTCGGCAACCTCAGAGAAGATGGGCTGGTTGCGGACAGTGTCGAACCATCGGGTGAGAGCGGGGTTCTCCTCACGGTACTGCTTGTCAAAGAAGAACTGGAAGCCACGGAGGGTGATGCTGGCGGCAAAGATATCGGCCAGTGTGATGCGCTCACCAACAAGGAACGTGTTGCGGGTGAGGTGGCTCTCAACAACGCTGAAAGCCTTCAGGGCAGCCTTGGAGGCCTCATCGACGTTCTTCTTGTTGTAGGGAGCAGCGCCCTTGAGGGGGAGGATCCAGTCACCAAGACGGGGAAGGACCTCAGAGTTGAAGAAGGACATCCACTTCAGAATGGAGGCATAGCTAGGTCAAGGTTAGCACACAAATGTCAAGTTTGAAAGCAGCAGTATATAACTTACTCCTGCTTGGTCTTGCCGAGAAGAGTGGTCTTCTCGTTCTGGGAGGTGACTATTGCGGGGATTAGCAAATCTCCAGACAACGAGTTGGCAACAAATAGTAAGGAGCAGTAGGTTGCAAGGTCAGATGTTAGACGATATCCGCACAATGGCTTTGAAAAAGAAATTTCAGACAGGGATAACTGTATAAAAAAAGGCTAGGTCATCATTCGCAAGGGGGGCATTTGTATAAAAAAGTCGAAAAGTGGTGCCACGACTCCACGTTTGGCTCACGTACTGTAGATGGCGATAGCAATGCACTCGGAGAGAGCGAAGCCGTCCTCGCCAACGAAGGCGGGGATCTTGCCCAGGCCGTTGGCCTTCAAGTGCTCGACGGTAGGGTTGCCAACCTCAGCCTCAACAACGTTGAGCTCGATGTCGTTGGCCTTCGCCACAGCACGGATGGCGGTAGAGCGAGCGTTGTTCTGGAGAACGCAAGACCGGTCAGTAACGGCGTAGCGAAGACGTTTCTTTTTTCAAGGGCCGAGAATATGTACCTCGCGGGTGAAGAGAGTTCCAAAAGCCATCTTGAATGCTTGCTGAGCTGGCAGCTGAGAACAAGTCGACAAAGAGATGAGGATGGAAGAGAGTGAGGAGGAGGAGGGGGAAATTTTTTGAAGGCGGGATAAGTGTGTCAAATTGCATGCCCCGCGCTAGTGGCTGGAGCCTTACTGCCCGAGCAACGCGAGGGCCAAAGCGGCTGTGGCTAAGGTAGTTGTGCGGGCGGTGAGAGCAGCGAAATGTGGCCAGAGAGAAGTTGTGGCTGTGCATGCGAACCTTGATCGGATTCTTTCACGCAGTCCCGTGACCCACACGTGATCTATCTGTGGAGCTAGCCGCTTCCGCTGATTGAATGTTGAACTCTCGTGAAGATTTTCTGGGCAGACAGTGAACCTCGAGGTCCGATTCGCGATTTCGACGGGGCCCTCCTCCGAAACCGCCATAATGTCGACATTCACAAAGGGCCTACGGCAACTACGATGCCAGGGCCAGCTTCTCCGAGCGCAATGGCCCCAATCTGCTTTGCAACGCACCGGCTTCCAGCTCGGCAGCATGCGAAGCCTCAATACCGATTCGTCGAGTTCCGCCGGTAGACAAGATCAGACTGCGGTGATGGAGTCTCAGCTTCCGCTGCCCTTTCAGGGCGTTAAGCATGCGCGTACCATTCCTTCCACGGCCTCGTACTTCTCGCGAGAGCCTCAATTCAACGAGATGTATATTCGAATCTCCCGTCTCCTTACCAAATATCACCACCTTCCGACACTACCCCCGAGCGAGGCGCCCCAGACGGCCTGGGTCAAGCTGCAGGAAATGCGATCGAAGCTCGGTGAGCCTGTCAAGGCCTCCCACTACGCCAAAGTGATCCGAGTTGCCAAGCGTCTTAACCTCATCGACCCCTCTCTCTTCCCCAAGGAGGTCCAGCTTGCTTTGGAGGACTTCAAGCGAGATATCAACCCGTTCATGAACGTGCCACATGTTGTATCGGTCGACATTCACGGCCGGGCCGTTGGCGTTGGCAAGCGAAAGGAGTCTACTGCCCGCGCCTGGGTTGTGGAGGGTACGGGAGAGGTTCTGATCAATGGCAAGACACTAAGCCAGGCTTTCGGTCGTATCCATGACCGCGAGAGTGCAATCTGGGCTTTGCAATCAACTGAGCGATTAGACAAGTACAACGTCTGGGCGCTTGTGGAAGGAGGCGGAACCACCGGGCAAGCCGAAGCTTTGACATTGGCGGTTGCCAAAGCTTTGATCGTCCATGAGCCTGCGCTGAAGACGGCTCTCCGAAAGGGTATGTGTTGCGTCCTTTATCATGGCCGTTGTCGAGCAGAAGCTAACGTCTTCCTTTTGCAGCTGGTTGTATTACCAGAGACCCGAGAACTGTGGAGAGGAAGAAGCACGGCCACGTCAAGGCCCGCAAGATGCCTGCCTGGGTCAAGCGATAAGCACATTCTTGCAGGAGGTGATGATGCGGAGTTCTGGGATGAGTCTGCAGTGGAGGAGAACCGGATGAGAGGCTTGGTGAACGGGCCAGCTGGGCCTTGTTCGCCCACCCAACTGTACAAAAACAATATTCATGTAGTTTTAGGATTCCCAATCTGGGCTCCGGGCCTAGGAAGGACGTTGCAGTCACCAACAGGTCACATTGAGACTGAACCACCGTGACATGTGTGTCTGCTTCGACTGTGGCGCCTCTGAAGCTACAGATCTTATGCCTTTGTTTTGCTGGGTTCTCCTCGGTTACTCTGGTGATGTCAACTCTTCAGCTTCAAACGCCGCAGCTGTTGATACCCAATGATGGACGAGACGTTAGGATAAGGCCTGTTTGTTTCTTCCCGACATATTGTTCCTTAATGCCATGCAAGTTCAGATCTCGATCTCAGGAACACCTCGGCTCATGCATGGGAATCCCGGGACTGTCCTGTCCCAACTGGTTTCCACGTTTTTTGCATCCTTCCGGCGATATCGACACACATGGATCCCAGGATGTCGTGGCCTCTGGATGCGATTCAGCCATCAAACACAAGACGATAGGTCTTAGAGCTAAGTACTGAAAATCGGCCAAGCCGGAGACTACCACGGACCAGCCCCGTTCGTCCCTGCAGGATGCTCCTTCACGGTAATTAGCAAGCCACACGTGGAGTGGGTGGCTCCCAGCCGCTTCTGGATAATCAGGCCATATTGTCTTTATGTCGACGTGCTGGTGAGTTGATAAACTTGGCGGATACCATTAGTGATAGTGGCACTGCAGCTAAACATGGCAGCCTTGCTGAGTGCACCACTGCACCCAGGATGAATACGGCTGTATGGCCAATCTAGTCAAATTCGGACTTGGGCCGACTGAGGTGGAGAGCCCTGGTGAGTCTGGCGATGGAATAGTCACCTCGAGGTACACATACAAACCAAGATACCTCGAGTACGAGGCGAGGAAGAAGAAAATATCGCAGTCCGGGCGTGAAGTGATTTTTGCATCAGCCGCGAGAGCGACTCCCAGCTCGTTGTGCCGTAATTACAAACTACCCACACACCACACACCCGGTGGAATCACGGTGGAATACGTTCCTGGATGGGCGCCATATTAAGGCACGTCCCAATGTGGGAGCATGCGCGACGCGCAGCAGATTGAGTGTGCGCATACGAAAGAGCAGACGACTCCATTGAGAATCGTCAATGTTGTTTCACGTGGGCGTGAGAGGTCGGGCGGTAGTGTTGGTGGGCTTGATGAATTGAGAAGGTTTCTAGAAGAGTTTTGGGTGGGGGGGGCTCGGGTGTTTCAGCCCAAGGTATCTGAACAAAGCGTTCTGGTTGGTCTCAACGCTGCGGTTTCAGCAGCGCAACGGCGGGGACTGGCGGGTCGCGCTGGGCATGGGAATCCTCCGAAGAACACGATGGATACGGATAACCGAGAAGCTAATCAGGAAGATGACGGCATGGGGCAACAGCAGCAGCAGCAGCAGCAACGCCAGCGCCAACGCCGAGGAACTGTCATCACGCGGCGCGCCCAAGGACTCAGGATTGAGGCCGTCGCCCAGGCCAGGCCAGGCCAACGCGGGTCCAGCTCAGCACTGATCAAGGGATGAACGAAGGTACCGCTTGTAGCGGAGGTGGAGCGTTGTGCGTGGGCGGACGGAGGTTTGAGGTGAGGTTGGGCGGTTGAGGCGGACGCAGCGACGAGTGGACAGCAATGGAAGCCGTGCCACGGACAAGCACCAACTGGCACTGCACCAGAGGCCGGCTAGACGAGGGCAGAATACGGCGTACAGAGTACAGAGTACATAGTGCAGCGCCTCTTGATGAGGCTGAGATGCTTCTTTTGATCGCTCGCCTTCTCCTCCACTCGCGGCAGGGCAAGCCGCGGCGGATCAGCTGTAACGCGGCGGGCGCCTTGCAGAAGAGGGCACCAAGACTGCATCGCTGCCGCGCCCCCCGCGTCAATGGCTGACTTTTGACGTTGCCTTGCGAGCATCTCCCGGAACGCAGCATCGGCAGATCATCTCGCATCCGCGCCCTCAGCGAGCTTCGAGGGGAGGAGCCCACCTAAGGTACCCAGGCTCCAGCCGTCGCAGAAGTCGATTACAGGGCCCAAATACAGGGCGAACAGTATCCACGACCACATGACATGACTGCGTCCAGTTGGCCAATGGCTCTGGCTGTGGGCAGCTTCGTGATTGGGCTTCCAGGCTGAAAGCACAGGCAGCTTTCTCTGCAGGTGGGCACTTCCCAAGATAGCCAGCGCTACCCTCGCCCCCCTCGTCGCCATCCACAATATCTCAGGGAGGGGCAGCTCCTGATTGTACAGCTGATGCGCGTTACTCGTTGCAGCGCTAGAGTCCAGAGACATGATCCGATATGCGCGTCAGCTAGTGCGCTTCAGCAGCCATCCCCGCCCGCCAGGTACCGGTACGGGACCTGAATGTGTGTGGAGACGTCGATGAGAGATCTCAGTGACAACCTGCCTTGGGTAGGCTGACAATTTAAATGCTGCAGGATTTTGGCAGCACTTGGTGTAGGGTAACCTTATACCGCAGGGCATGCAAGGTATGAAACCTCATAAATACGAAGGAACTACGAAAGTTTGATAATCGTGGATGCGAGCTGTAGTACCAGGCAACAATATGCTGAAGCCAATAAGGTATACTTGAAACGATAACCCCGTGGCGATATCGCATATCAGGTTTTGGGACAACGAAGCTTGGACTTATGAAGTTTATGTGGCAGCCACCTCATGAGTCAGTGCCGGTGAACGTCAACTGCCAGGCGGTGACAATATCTGGTTCAATGTAACTGCCGTGTAAAGCACCTGCTAAGGTATGAATGAGAAAAAGTATTGACTGATCTGAGATTGCTTCACTTCATTGACGGCCCAGGTACGAAAGGTCATGGGGGTTGTTTGGCAATTATTGGAAATGTCCCCATACGGTCGCATTCTCGGTATTGATTATCCGACGCACTCAACCATCCAACCATTATCGTACCCGAAGTACATCGCCACGAGCCTCAGTCGCGATCTTGTAAGTTGGACAATTTCTCCTAAGGCCTGATAATTCCGTCAGCTCCACAGGGCAAACCCAAGACCGGCTCCCTCCCCACCCGAGCCTGGAGGGAGTACCACGATCAAGCTCCCACGGCAAGTGCCCTGGCCACCAGAAGAAAAAAAAAAAAAAACACATTCCCGCGACACCTCTCACCCTTCTCACCCCTTCCAGCGCTCGACGTCTTTCTTCTTCTTCTTACCCCCCCTACACAGAGTGAGCCAGGATCAAGGGCCCAACTCTTCCTTTACGACAAGGCCCATTGGAGATCCGATACAGGTCCAAGTACTGTTGTTTTCAGTCCAGTTGACGTGCTTCCACCCACTCGCCATTTGTTTATCCCGCGAGACAAAACATATCATCCAAACGACTCTAGAAACAAGACTTGCAGCATCAGTACAACCAAGCCACTCAAGAACGCAACACCATATTACCCTACCGGCCGCAAATAACCAGCAAGGGTCCGGGTTGCCATCGCTCTCCCCCATTGGTTGGCCAGCGTTTAGTCGGAGGTTGCCAGGCTTGATGCTTACTTGTTTTTGTTATGTTCCAGCTCTTGTTCTGGCATTTGCCTTTGCTTCTTTCTATCATGCATTGCCTCGTTCTGGGCCTTGCGCCACACCAGATCAAGCAGGAAAAACCAATGGGCTAGAAATAGTACTGTTCTTCCAACAGAAGGGCGGAAGAAGGAGGAGGCATCGGCACCAATCGATGCGCCTGTCTTAGATCCAGCACGGCTGTCTTGAGTTTTTCTTTTGATCACCCGAAGTAACTAGCATTGGGCTGTCTTGCGATTCCTTCAGCCCCCCCACCCGAAGACAGCACTCGATACCTGCCCATCGATTGGACGGGGCAATAGCATTCCCAAGGTTATGGAGATAATGTTGAGAGCTTGCCTCTTGATAAGCGGCTTGGTCTGACTACAGCACCTGGTTCGACCAAAATCTGCCTGGCTCATTCGTTGCTCTTGTCGCTTTGACCTGCAGCACAAGCCCTACCTCTCTACGGAGTACACCCATGCTGATGTTGGTCTGTGTCGATTCCGCGGTACTCCGAACATCAACAGGATAATGCGTTGCTACAACAGATCTGTGCACACATGACAGGATTATACGGGAATTGGCTTCCAAGAAAACAGGGCCCACAGGACCAAAGGTGCGTGCGAGCTGATTTAACACATCCCTGGGGCGTGTACTTGGTTAAAAAACGTGCCAATGATATTTGAGGATAGCGGGCCTTGTCTCAAGTTGGTAATAATCCACTCGACGCTGGTTAGACTTTGCAATCCTTGACCCCTAAACCAGTCTAAAAGAATCCCCATACAGGCCCCGTTCATTCCTCTGCCACACGCTATTATACACTCGAATGGTAATACACCATCAGCGTCTTGCACCACCTTCAACGGCCGAAGGCCTCCACCAAACCCGACGCTACAACAAGCTGCTGGGGATTCAGGCCAAGAAGCTGTACCAAGTCCGGCGCAGGAACAAAGCAGCAGCAATGATAACAGTATGGTGTTTATCTGGGCCGTCTATCCGATGTCCGAGGTCGTCTGCTACCAATTGACGACAACGCAGAAATGGGACCATTTGCTGGGTAATCAACCAAGAGCTTCGAACACAGCCAGACTCTTGAGATATTCCAGCCGCTGTTCAACGCCAACGTTCGCCCCAGCTTCAAGGAAGTCTGTAGATACACCCACGGCTCTCGTTCGCAAAGGTCTCAATAACAAGTCTCTTAGACCAACCCGTGACGCGCCAGTTTCTTTTGGCGCGCCCCCCGGGGCTCCTAGTTGGACCCCTGGCAAAGCCACGTCGACGACTGTCCTCCCCTTCAATCTTTCCTCGCGCCTCTTACCAAGGTGCCGGGCCAGGGGTGCGGATTATGTAGGAGGATGAAGAGCCTGATGCTGATCCTCACACCCAAGCCGTCACCTTGAGCCCTCTACTGCTTGTATTGCTTTTACTCGCAGCTGTTGCTGGTCACTGTCGGATCCTCGTCAGGATTCCTCTGAGCCAGCCAGTCCCGGCTGACGCCTTGCCTCGCTGTCCCAGCTGTCCACCCCCATTTCTTCGTTGCGGAATGGCGCTGAGGATGATCGGTTCGCTCGCTGACGCTCCAAGATCTCGGTTACACAATGTGAGCGATCTGTCAGGCTCCTGTCTAGGCATCGTCTTGCCCTGCGCCAGTCTTGACGCCATCTACACGGCGCTTGGGCGACAATCTACAACCATCCGCCTCACCTTACCCTGCCTTGACTTGACATATGCACCCCCCTCCCTTCTCTCGCCGCAACCCCTTCCCTTCTACAGTAATCCACAATCCACACTCGCATCACTCACTCATATTCTTTGCCCCTGCTGCCAGCGGTGGACCCGAGCATGTCGCAGCTGCAGTGCAGCGCAGTGACTGCGATGCTTCTACAACACGGTACATAGTATGTATATAGATGCCATTGCTATCCTTTGTCTTTCCGGGCTTCGTCATCTCTACGATCTCGTCCTATTCCCGTGGCCCCACAGCAGACTCCAACTACCGGCACGTACCCTCGTCGTCGTTGCTAGCTGCCTTCATCCGAGTCTTCTTCACTGAGACTAGAAGGCCGTCAGCACCCCAACCCGGCGGTCTCGGACGCCCCGTACTGGCCTAGTGAAGCTTCGAGCGCTCTGTTCCCCGTTGGGACCCTGGTGTGGTGGTGTCTTGGCCCCAGCAGATCGAGGTGGGCTCGAGCTTGTCATGCCCGAAGTCTCTTGCATGGACCTTGGCTAGGATACACCTAGTAGACCGCGAGACGACCGTTTTGACAACTCATCCGCAATCAGCCCTGAGCCCCAGAGCCCCAGACCAAGCTACTCGGCGGGTCCAACGCCTCGCTCTTCGTCATCTTTCCGACCTCGATTGTCTACCGGGCATGAACGGCGCTAGCCTCTAGTTCCGGCTGACCTTGTCATTGGGATTTGACTTGATAACTACCTTGCTACCCAGGTCCACGGCTGAGCCATCAGCTTTACCTGCCTGACTGTGATTCAGCGTTGGGCTTTGTTGCGAATAATAGGCCAGCGACACCCTGCTTGTAAACTCGTTTACTGCTCATTCATCTCGACTACTACCTCGCCTAGACATCCATTCCCTGCCCAAGGCATCCATCCCCTCCGACCATCGATCAACGCAACTACACCAACCTGAGTGGGCTTTATCCTAACGACCCCGCGGTGACCCCTCCAGCATCCTATCGCCAACTACCGATCACCTGCGGCTCTACGCTCGCCGATCCAGCCGCGTCTAAGTTAACAACTCCTGTTACCTTTCCCTTGACAACACTGCTCCTTGGCTTGAGCAGTCTGAATATCTCAAACTGGCCGCTGTACACCCAACAGCGCTACCGATCACCCATCCGCTGGGATCGACGGTAGTGTCGTGTGGGAATCAAGGTCTTCGGGCCATGGACGATCCCAATCGCCTAAGGAGGCAGAATGAACCGCCAGTTCATTCAACCCCCAATCAAAGATACTCGCTCCACGATCCCTCCCAGCAGCGCCGTTCACTTGCGGGAGCCTCCAACGACAGGTACCGTCCCGCACCCTTGGCCTCTTCGACATCGTCCGCAAGAGGCATGGGGGCGGCGGGAAACTACAGCAGCTATTATCCGGAACCCAACGCATCCTTCTCAGCTGCAAACATGCCCGGGACGGCGATAGCCTACGGCTCCGAATATGGCCAGGACTCCCGCCAGCCGCAGAGCTTTGGCGGCTACAACACCGCTGCGACAATGATGTACAACGTGCCCCAACCGGGCGGGCAAAATCCGGTCTACGATGCGCAACAGTTTGGGTCACGGCAACCTGGTGCCATGCAGATGATGACGCCGGAAGTCGCCTCGAGCTACTTTGGATCCGAAGCGGGAAGCACAGGTGGCCCAAGCCTGCAACAGCCGCCGCAGGGCTCGAGCGGATCCGCGAACGTTTACCAACAGACCAATGCTATGAATTATGCGAGCAATATGTCCAACGTGGGCGCGATACCGCAGGCGACCGCGAGCGCCGATGTTTCCATGACAGAGGAGCACGACTACCCAGACGGCGCTCTAGAAGAGAAATGGGTCAACTATCAGCGACAACTGGGTTCTATTTTCCAGGAGATTGTAAACGGATCTCTTGAAAGCGCTTCCGAGACTCTCCTGAGCGTTACAGGCTGGCTATTGTCTCAGGTGTCCGATCTCGGTATGTATTAACGCAGTCTCCCCTACAATCAGATCAGGACGGCGGAAAAGCAGAAAGCGACGAAGCAGAGTGGCAGGCTGACCAATCCCGCATAGGCCTCAACCTTGACGATACCAACCTCCACGCTGACCGGATCAAGTTGTGGGACGACTTCAACCACGCCTGGCTGGGACTAGGCCAGCGCCAGATGGAACTGATGACATCGTCTCAACCGCCCTCGAGATCGCAGAAGCTCATGTCGAAAGCGATGATTAAGAAGATGGGAAACGAACTAATACGTTTATGCGATGGGATCGAGCGCCACGGACTCGTTGACTACCACTACGGCGTGTGGGAAGAGCAGATTACTGGTGGTATGTAATGCTCCATCCTGATCAAAATCTCTGCTGGGATTACTAACAATGGCCATAGTTCTTGAAGATTGCCTAGACCTCTACGAAGCTTCGGAAGAAGCCAGCGGAAGCGGCGATGCTCGATAAGGGAATTGGCTGAATTCCTCAATGCAGACACAGCGTCGCGGGGTCTCAAGACACATGCCCTTCAGAACTTCTGCTACTTGCAGCATCATGTGGCTCTCATTGCTCGATACGTCAATCACAACCCTTGTGCATCAGGGCGCAGGGGCTGAATACGCCGCTGCGCTCTCCCCCCCTCGTCGCTTTGCTATCGACGTTTGTTTCCTTTTTGAAACAAGGGCACTTGGGCGTGGAACCATCCCATTCCCTCGCTTGTGCTTTGGCCGCCGGACGGATAGCGAGGTGAAGGGATTGAGTTCGAGAGATGTTGACGCCGTCGCCCAACCGGTGCTGCTTCTCTTTTGATTTCATTTGCGTTTTTTCCTTTCCCCTCATCTTTTCTTGTTGCACATTGATTTACGCCCCGGTTTCCCGTTTTGGTATGATCGCAAAGAAACCAACGGCCCCGGGGTTGATGGCACGGACGGCAGGCCCTATTGGGCAGGTTCACGATTTCCTTTGGATGCTTTCTACCGAGTTTACCCTTGGGACACTGTGCAGGGGAAACTCTCAGGCACAGCACGGCGATCACGATTCACAGGGGGTTTCATTAGGAAAACGGCTTTGCTATACTACGCTACGGGTTTGGGTTATAAGGTCGGCTACAGCTGAGGGCACCGGAAGGGGACGGATCAAAAAGGGATACCGAACGGCAGCGACGAGCAAGGGCGCGCGGCTAATGATTTGGAGGCAAAGGAAAGGCGTTCAGTTTTTGCATTGCCAAGTGGCTGGCAAGCAAGGTTAGGTTGGGGTCAGGCAGGGGAGTGCGTTCTGCTTTCCGCACTCTGGACAGACTTGCCTGCACTGTATTATCTACAAGGCCTTGGGTTTACTTAGAAGGGGTTAGGACTGTGATGGAACTCTGATGAGAGGCTGGGTGAGCGGGAGTGAACGGAAGTCCTCACGGGCTGACTGGATAGACGGTTACGAACATTCATTGGGTCGAGGCGTTAATTTGACAATGACATAACGCACCTTGGACAAGGTGTACTGTAGTGGGACGGATACAGGGAGGCTCGGACTAATAGAAATGTACCATTACGCTTATCTGGTGCTTGATCTGTTGTCTGGTGATCGTAATTGACATGAACCTGGCAGAGTACTAGACATACTAACATACTAACATACTTAGTTGGCGCAGTCGTTGGTTACAGTAGCGGGATGAGGTTCCTGATGGTGTGTCGGTTCGCGCCCAACTCTGCTACAACGAAGGCACCAACGCCCTATACTGTACTATAGTATTCGTACAGTACTGTACATTCTTGCCCGCCCGCGCGAAGATGAGAATGGACAGCAAATCGTTGGTGCTGCGCGTGCTCGACCCCGGAACCTGGTCGAGTGAGAAAATAAAAACCACATCGAAAAATCTCCATGCTAGAAGGAGGGGGCGCTCTAGCAGGGAACAAGGGAGATGGGCGTCTCTGTCGGCCAACTCATCTTGAAGGGTAATGCTTGCGAACGGGTTCCAGTAATTGAGCCCGCGGATGGGCAAAGGAAAAACTGGATACCTAGAGCCCCGAGAGGAGAAGCTGTAGAACATAATAACAAGCGAGGGAGAGAGAGAGAGAGAGAGAGAGAGAGAGAACAGAGATGGCTGAAGATTTCGCCCGCTACTGCAGCAAGAAAGCGAGGTTGTGGGTTATCGAAAGATGAGCATCGTGGTCTGCTTGTCTGAATCTGGTCTTCTAGGGTATCACTCCGGAGAAGTGGAGGGCGAAGGGCTGAGCACTGATCCCGTCCAAGAGAGATGACGCCTTTTTCTTCTTCTTTTTTTCTTTGTCCTGAAGGATCAGGATCGATTTCTGTTTTGTTGTTGTATCTGGCCAAGGGTTTTTGCATCGTGGCGGGAGTGGCTGGCCATTGGTGATGGGCGGGAGGGAGTGTGGAGGTTGATTTCGTCTATCGGAAACGGTCTATGGGGTTAACAGGCCATGCGTTGTATCCGTACCTACTACTTAGGCAAGTAGACGACTGAACTGACAGCACAACGAGATGACAGGGCTAGAGGTAAAGAGGGACACACGAACACAGTCTGCATTGATGACATTGTTTGTCTCACGACGCTCTCACGCAGGCAGGTCATGACTTGCTGCTAATTTCCCTTGCAACGTATCCCGAGTTGTCCCGCCCCACGCAACGAGGCCACAATAATGCGGCCGTGAAGCAAAGGAGGATGGATGGCTGGAAGAGATGGCGGCTGGCACGTATCGTTACATGCACGAACTCAAGAATAGCAACTGCCACTGCAACCTCTTGCTTCTGAAACAAGCCTCGAAAGAAGGACTATTACTAGTTTAGACAAGACGGTCTGCAGCCCCGTCCCTCTGTCAAATCCAATGCAGCCTTGGGTTGGTGTTGGTTTGAAACGAAAGCAAAAAGGAAAAAAACTCAACCTTTGGGCTCAGCTTGAGGCTACGGCGTAGGTACCGGTACCTGGAAGCGCAACATCGGTTAGCCTCCCGCAGCGGGTTCCCAAGCCTTCATGCAAGGTACCTGAAGGCAAGCCTCTGCCTTACCCGGCCCCTGGCTGAGCCAATCGAGGGCGTTGGGGCGCTGTGACTGGCTGGAGGGCGTGTGAAGCTGGGGGGTACGGCTTGCATCTGACAAGAGTGGAGGAGGAGGAGGGGGGCAGCCAAGCCAGGGAGTACCTAATACGACGGCGACAGGGGGGGAGGAGGAGAAGGACGACGAAAAAGAAAATAATAGGGAAAAAAATCTGGAAGAAACGAATAATACATGGCTTTCCAATGTTGCACTCGGAAGACTGCCGGAATTTCTGACTTTGGTTGGATGCAGATGGACAATCTTACGGCCCCTGGTCGAGATGCCGTTTTTTTTTCATCTTCGCAGCGAGGTATATTACAACACCCGTGAGCGTCATAACAGAGTCGTAGGTACCGAAGCCACTCGACCAGCTCTACCTTTTTGGCGCGGATACCCTTGCAATAACGCGCAGGAGGCTAACGGGGTCATGCTGGAGGCCGTTTTTTGATTCCGGCATGCGGATGCTGGATGCGGATCGATGATTGGATTGGCATGTTCCGTTCTGGATTAGAGACCACTTTCAAGTTTACGGGGCCCGCGCCTTGCACTCGCATGGTGCACGCTGCAGGAAATACATGGCTATGTACACACTCTTGCCCTCCCAGCAGTGAGCGGTCACTTTGAGGTGAAGGGCTAACCTCGGCAGTTGGTGTTTTAGGTGCAGGAAGAGAGAAAAAAAGGTGGTTCTGCCGCGGCTAAAGGTCTCTCTCTCTTCGTTGATTTGCTTGGAAGCCCGTTTGCCCGCAAAGCTTCAGTTTGGGGCACTGCGCAACTACTATCGTAGTATGGGCACTGTTATAGGTGGTACTGTTGGTGAAGCAAACTAACAAAACTACCAAGAGCAAGTTTATAATAGTAACTCAAAATCAGGTGACTCATGCTTTTTAGAACGAAAACTCGGTGAAACGGAGGCTCAAGGTTTGGACTTGTAGGGTTCTCGTGGGTAAGTTAGTAGTTGAGCTTGACTCTGTAGACTGTAGGGCTAGTACATATAAGTTGGTTGGCCTGAGCGAGCAGATGACACTCCCATTATCTGCTGTGTGATATGGACCAGGATTCCCTTTCACCTTTTCTCACCCTCTGGATGAACTCTCTTCTTTTCGACTTTTGAAACTGCGTCGATCACTCTTGGCCTGTCCATCGGCGTGTGGTGGACATGCGCATGACTTTCGTATTCCCTCTTTTCCTTGCTACGAGACTGCGCGTATCTCTTTGTCAACCTTTGATTTGCATCTCATCATCCCCATTCTTACCAGCTTCGCTTCCCCTCTGTTGTCTTGGCTCTTACCCGTCGGTGAAGCCCAACCCCCTCAACTACAAAGAAAGGAAGAAAAAAAACAAGAAAAGATGATTGTGTCCTCCATGCCGCCGTGCCCAACATCGGCCCAACTCAAAAAGCCTGGTTTTGAGGAGGTCGTCTGGACTCGCCACAATCACGAGCAACCAGAGACTTGGATCAAAGGGATTGAATGTTCCAAGTGGAACGCGCAGCGATGGTCACGTTGTCCCCCCCTCTCGGACGCTGCGCAAGTGCGATTGAACGAACACCCATTGTCGAATGACAGACAGTTGATGGATTCTGCACTGCGTCCCAAGCCTCCACTGCCCAGGACAATGACGACGTGAAGGATTGACGACGACGCCTGAAAGCCCTAAGAGCCCAGGCAACATCGACGCCCGACCGGACATCGTCACGAGATTGTTGCAGCGAAAGTTTGCTTTTTTGAAGATCGGAGATGCGATGCCTGCTGTGACTCTGGCGTCAGCATCATCAACAGCCTTGACCATTTGCTTTGGGCATCTACTTGTCGCCCGTCACAAGCCCTCGATCAATGCAGTCATCCTGATCGGCAAGATCTGTTGGGTTTTGGCATCAACTGTTCCCTGCTTCAACCTGGGGGGGCGCCGCGCCCACTAGTTCGCATCCCATCCGCAAACCCCCTCCGCTTTCCCAAGATTCCTGCCGAGGGTGTGTCTTTTTTGTCCTTGTCTCCTCCTCTTTGCTTGTGATGATGGTGTTGGCTCACGAGTCGTTGAATCGACGCGGGCGTCATGTCGATGCAATGCCAACCCCACTCCACAGGCTCCGCCCACGACAAGTTGGGCGGGCCTCTAGCTCCAAACCGATTCACGTCAACAGCGAGCGCCCTGCTACCAGCGCGACATTGATCGGCGAAGAAGAAAATAAGACCGTCCAATGCCTGCTACCGATCTCTCCTTTGCTGCGGTCGTCCATCTGCTGGCGCGCGCTGTGCCGCAGCATAGCGCGCGCGGGGTTGGCTCTGCCCGATGTTGCAGCAGGGCGGATGCTGGTAGCTCAATGTGCAGATTGACAAGCAACCCATTGCTTTCGCTGCGCTTCTTCTCCTCTCGCTTTACTTCCCCATCCCCCCTCTTCCCTACCTACCCCTCGACTCAGGTCTTCTTGATATAAGTAAAGGGCACGCATTCACACGCCTCAAAGACATTGCCTTGAATCCTAGTCGGCCATCCCTAGCGCGACGGGTATCTTTGTCGCTTACAAGCCGTATCAGATCAGATCAGATCAGATCGCCCTGTACCTACACACCGTCGAACGCCGCCATCTACTAATCACATTTTCAATCCCTGGTAGTTGTCTTCCCGCACTTCGTCTATCGGTCTCAGCACCCCTGGCCCCAGCCCCAAATGTCTGTTCGCCGTCCCAGTTTGTCGGGGCACGCGCAAAATCGACGAGATTGAAGGGTCCAAGAAGTGATAGGTCATTTTTCTTTTTGGCTACGTCTGCCAGTTCAGGTTAACGCCCCCACTGGTTCGGACGGGAGAAGAGACAAGAAGGAACTAGATTGACCGGCCCAGCCTAAACCCATTCGATACATATTTGATGGGTGCTACGACCCTACAGAAATTGGGTTGCATCCGGATCGACAAGTGAAGCTATCTACGATCCGCTACTCCCCCTTGTTCTATCCACAGCCTCAATAGCGCAGCCCCCTGACAGTTGACAGCCGGGCTCATCCACCTTCTGGCGCTGTACGCCTTTTTCTTGTGTGTGTGTGTGTGTGTGTGTGTGTGTGTGTGTGTGTGTGTGTGTGTGTGTGTGTGAGACAAACGACAAACGAATCTAGCCACCGGAGCCTGTACGTCTTACGCCGCTGGACAATTTCTTACTCTATGTAACACAGACA
>JADBHU010000555.1:0-42080 GCA_017140155.1 Fusarium devonianum
TATAACTTAGGTTAAAATAACCAGTGACCGGTTTAATAGGGTCTTGGGCCTCAAACTTAGATACGGGTTTCTAATCTCGGGCGGAAGAAGCTAGAGCAGTTGTGTAAATTATCCTTGTTGCTATGTCTGCTCTACTATATAATTGACTTTATTTAGTGCGGTTTTTCACGTTGCCTCTGGCGGCCTAGCAGTAGGAAGGATTGGTTAAGTGGTAGTGAGGTCCATAAGCCTTCTGATAGCTACACAAGCGCAAATTGACATCGATTTTAAGTCTAACTGATAAGAAACTACCAAGTGTTTTCTATAGACATGTTGAACCAAAAGTAATTTCGCGTATTTGAGGTAATCCAGCCCGGGCTTGGGGTTCTTTTAACAAGAAGTCAATGATCCATGTGATACATCTGATAGGAAGAGTTGTACGAACCCAAATGCAATAGCCCGTTTAGGCCGAAACAACAGTCTTGATTTCAACGTGCTCAGCTCTCTGGCCAAGTGCTCCGTCATCGGATCGCGCACGGCGAGGGTAATCGCAGTCAGAGCCTCGGCCCTTGCAGCAAAAGTCGAATTGGCGAAGATGCTCGGAAATGGAACCGGCCTTGCAGTCGTTGCCAGAGTAGACGCCACGGAGGTCATTGCAACACTTGTGGGTGGCGCCGTTGTTGATGCCTTTGCCGCTCCTGTAGCACTTGCAGGCTTCTCCAATGGAGAGGAGTGCGGTGACGCTGAGCAAGGTGAGGTTGAAGAACTGCATGTTGGCTTAGGCAAATATTATGCTTGGAAGATGAGGAGTAGAAAACAGATGTTGGAGTGAGAATGAAGTTGAGGAAGTGTTTGGTTTGCTTTGGACGAGGTGTCAAGAGGAGGCTTTATACTCTTGCTTCCATTCCCAAGTGCTCATGATCTCGGCCTTTGTTTCCTTATTCGAGTAATTGCATAGACCGCTGTGTCTCTCATCGGATGTTCCGGTTCTGTTGGGACTGCATCAATAACTGTAACAAGTCGTTGATTATGGTGTTGGTCGTGCGCCATTGTTGCCGACCCGTTAGCCCATGCATGCAGCTACAGGGAGGTAGTTACATAATGAGCTTCTTTTCGCGCCAAAGCTCTCAGATGAAATAGATCCTTCAGCGGCAAAAAAAACTTGTTTATTACTAATAAGCCAGATCTATGTTTGCTATGCTGACGAGAGCGAGACGACAGTGCCTTGCTGTGAGAAGCTATTATCAGACTTCTTCATAGAACGTCTCGACAGTTTGGGTCCTCGGGAGCGTCACACTAATAGTGGATATTTTAGACACCACCGATGTTCTCGACCTTTCTAATGCGTTGCAGAATGAAGTGATTTGTCGCTGAGAGGGGCTCGCAACTTAACCTTGAACTTTTTTCTCAGTGTAAGCTAGGTCAAAGTTAGCTTAGCGGATACTGATCAAGCTATCGGGAGCGCCCGTGGCTCCTCCACCCCGCCCCTGGACCCAGTTGACAAACCCCGTCAGTCAAGCTCCGCTTACAGTTGACATGGTACTTTGGCTGTCGGACTAACCGCAATCACCATTTTATGTGGCTGCATTTGACATTTCTGTAACTAGCAAGGATATTTTGAGTCCCGACGGCCCGAAAGTTACAGATTCAGCTACGTGCCCGTGGTAACATCAGACTGCGGATCCACTCTGGGCCGGATTGCTAAGGGACAACCCTACATACTTCAGTTACACAACCAACAGCATCAATAATACGACATTCTGTGCATCAATATGGTGAATCGCGGCAATATTTTGCCGTAGGATCGTGAACCAAGGCGATTTCCAATTCCCACCCAAGCCGATAGTTGTCTCGAAGTTCCCCTTCAAGTGCCTCGCGACAAGACAAGTTTATGAAAACGCAATTAGCCTACGCACTTACGACGGTAACTGGAAAGATCCAGCCATGAACATACGAAGAGATGGCAGCATTTGCTTCCCGTGTGGATCAATCGCAGCAGCCTTATTTTTAACAGTGTTAACGCAGTACTCATTTGAAAGAGAGCACGAGTTGTGCTCGGAGATCATATGTTGGGCTTTCTTACCCATGATCTTCAGATTCAGAAGTCTCGATGGTGAAGCTGATACAGCTTTATTGACCGATCAAAAAATACGATGTGGACGAGCACCGTCTTTGTGGATTGTCGCTGGATGCCTTGCTGTCGTATCTTTTTGTCGAGCAGAGGGAGACAGCGCAAAACTTCTGGTAAGTAGGACGTCGGAGACCCGGAGGTATCTATTAGTTGCTGAACTCCGCACTCCATAGCCAGCATTGACTCCGTTGCTTATCCTGGCCCAGAGAGGTTGGAAACTGATGGCCCACGAGCAAGACGCGGCCAGCCTTCCATTTCTCTCCCACCTCGCCGCCCGCTGCCGGAGTGCAGCACCAGTTGCCACTTTCTCCATCTTGACGCTGACGAAGTGGGATTGGAGTGGGTTTGGCTTTTCAGGGGTTGCCACTGGTGCCTCTTTTCTCGTTTACGCAGCGTTTCTAAACGGAACTGAGAAGAGGCCCTTGCTACCTGCCCTGCCATCTTTGAGCAGTTGCGTTGTCTCTCTTTCGCTCCGTGTCACGCCGGTACTACTGATCGGGCTCTTCATGCGGGTCTCATTCTTTGGGGTTCCCCGAACGAGCTTCTTGCACGTATCATTCTTAGGAGTCGCCAAGGCCCTATGCTGGTACTTTACTACTCAAAGCGTGCGTCAAATTCCCGTGTCGCTGAGGAATTGGCCTCTGATCTGATCTTTACTTCCAGGCTCGCCAAACATCCTGGATTATCGCGACTACTCTAGCAACATTCAGCTTTTTATCCACCATCAACCCGTTCAATCTCTCCTCAGAAAGCCAGGCCTTATCCAATGTCGTCGCTTCATTCCTTCCGCTGGGGCAGATAATCGGATCAACTCCAGGGCCAGCGAGGGCAAGGTCTGCCCTTTGGGCTTTCGCCCTGGTGCCTCTTGTCCCATATTTAGCCAACACCTTGGCCATACAGACGGCGCAATGGGATGCGCCAGCCTTCAGCCAACATACGCTACACCCAGTGGAAGCCTTGACCGGTCGCGCGAGAGCTGAGTTCCAGAACTTAGTGGCAAAGCAATCTCCAACCCTCGAGGCCGCTCGCGTTGAGTATCGAAGCAGATACGGCGTAGAGTCACCCCCGGGTATTGAGGAATGGTATCATTTTACAAGGTCAAATGATTCACCAGTGATCGATGTATTTGATTCAATACATCAAGCGATATCGCCTTTCCGAAAGTTGGGAGGCAAGCAAATCCTTGAGATAATGTCTCGGGCCCAGAGCATACCTGGTATCGATTTATGGCTCTGTCAATTCTCGGGTACGACGTCCACAACCGAATGCCGCCATCCTCATCGCACCTTCGACAGGCATATATCTCTCCTCTTCAACAAGCTCTTGGGTAACGTCACCGGACTTCCGGACGTTTCGTTTCTTGTCAATCATATTGATGAGCCAAGGGTTCTTTTCCCTGTCGCGGCAGGGATATCATCACCTCGCGATTGGAAAATCGATGTAGAGAATCTCAGCCATAAGTCAGTCTGGGATACGTTGACGGAGTATTGCGGCCATACGAGTGAAGCAGCTGATGGATCGCAAAACATCGAGACATTTGGCTTACCACTTGTCACAAACCTCTCAGCAACTCAGAATTTGTGCCAACATCCAGAATACAGCACCATGCACGGTCTCATGATGAGCCCTGTGTCATTTCGCCTAATTAGAGGCGCAGTCCCCGTCCTTTCGACTGGTACGCCATCTACAATGGGGGATATCCTCTTTCCTAGCGCTGCTTACATCGAGCCCGAATTCTTGTATGATGAGAAAAATGACATCAAATGGGAAGATAAGCGCAACAATCTGTATTGGGCCGGCTCGACTACCGGAGGCTTTGCGTTTGATTCCAATTGGCAGCTCTTCCATCGGCAGCGATTCGTTGAACTTGGTCAAAATCTCAGGAAGAAGTACTCCTATTTGCGGATGAGGCATGACGCCGTTCGGCGAGTAGAATCATCTTTTCTGAACGGAAGACTATTTGATGTGGTATTTACGCGAGTGCTCCAATGTCAGAGGAAACAATTTAGGGATCAAGATGCATATTTTAACATCAGAGGATGGGCCGATAAAGACAAAGCACTTGGATCAAAGCTAGCATTCGATATCGATGGAAATGGTATTAGCGGCCGTTATTATAAGCTTCTCGCTTCGAGGTCTGTGCCGTTAAAGCAGACACTTCTTCGAGAATGGCATGATGAGCGGCTCATACCATGGCTGCACTATATACCCGTCAGCCAGAGCCTGGAAGAGTTGCCCGAGCTGGTTTTTTATCTTACTTCAACCGAGCCTGGCCGGCAAAGGGCGAAAGAGATAGCAGAGCACGGTCGAGAATGGTACTCGAAAGCATTTCGTGAAGTTGACCTTAGCATCTACACATGCGACACAACCAACCCTGTAGGCCGGAGTGTCGGCCTTGGCGGCGCTTATATGTCCCAGCTCATTGGCAGATGCGCCACGTTCAGGCAAACATGGGATAGGCAAGGCAGAGTCATCAGGAGTGTGCACACGAAGCTGAACGCCAGCACCTCGAGCGCTACCATTTCTTTCTTCATTTCTCCTACGCTACCGTAGATCCTACGCGATTAGATCCATCGAGTTGTCCAGTCTGCGATGGCTGAAGTCATTATCGGCTTCGTCTCCGCCGGAGTTGGCGTAGCTGCCTTCGCCCTTCAAATTTCGAGCAGTATACACGCTCTGCGTCAGATGAGATTGAAGCCCGAAGAGGCGCGCAAGGATCTTACGGTTCTCCTCGATAGATTCGAGATTCTCTACCAAGTCGTATCTTCGCTGAAGTCTTGGGAGCAATACCAACCTATTGACGGTATAATCAATCATGCACAAAGTCGATATGCGGATATTGAGCCAGTTCTCCGAGATCTGTTGGAAAAATATCAAGTGCAAGAAGAGGGACATCATCATCACTGGCAGCGGGTCCGGTCGATGCTTTCCTGGCACCCAAAACAACAGATGAGGGATGTACGAGAAAACATCAATGATATTATTCTCATTCTGAATTTGTATACTTCTACGCAATCCCATTTCCCCATCGCAGCTAACCTGATTCCACACAGAGCGTATATGGCCGCACAATGTCAGACTCCGAGCATCCGTGAGCCCGATTCAGTAGCCGAGAAAGATCCTCGTCATGGAGAGCGTGAAGAAGTCTCTGATGCATCAAAAGCACGCTCCAACACGGCAATTGATAGGAGTTCAGAGCCCCAGCAAGAACATCGCATCATGTCATCTACAGCAAAGATATCTCCACGTGCTTGCGCCGCGCGAAAGTATGACTGCTCATGCTACCAATCCCTCATCTCCCGTCGCTTCTGGTTTTTGCAGTATACACCGCTCTCAAGCTTTACTGAAAAACCCAAGGACAGGATTTCAGCGTGCAGCTGTATCGGCCTACGCCTGCGAGTAGCTCTGTCGATGTACGACGTCCCAATGGCCATAGTTGTCGGAATCGGGTTCATGATTGATGCAACAGGTTTTGACCTTCAACCTACTCTCAGAGCGGAAACCATCGTCAAATATACGTCACCAGGTTTTGAGACTATATGGCGTCTCCAGACAGGTGGGATCTCGCTTCCAGAAGCTCGTCGAAGAGTAGTTGAATTACATCGATCCGACAATTCTTTCAGACATCACAGAGACCCTGCAGGAAACAGCTATATTCATGTGAGCTCCAACTAATATCGGTCCATCTATTTTCTCTCTAACTGCTGTAGGCCCTTTTGCGTGTGCCATGGAGATGTCAGCAAGACGACCAATTCGCTTTACTTCATACCTTCGTCACCGAGTGCGAGATGACGTTGACAGACGAAACTCAAGGGTAAGTGGTCAATACCTTGACATTCTACAGTCTACTGACAACAGAGTCGAATGCAGTTTTCTTGTTCAGTGCGCAGAATGGATTGGAGAGGGCCATCATCTTGCCCTGCTTGAGGCTATCTTAACACATGGATTTGACGCCACCGTCGTTCACGCATCCCCTTTCGAAAGATGGCCCGCTCCATGTTCAACAGATTGGTATGGTGGCGGAAGGACTCCAGACCCCTTCTTTGTTGAATATGTTGGGACCATCTTGAGATATAGCCCTAGTAAGCCTTCTTCTTCATGGTCCGTCAGTTGTTGGTGAACGGAATCTCACAATACCAGGCTACTCAGGGTCGACCACCCTACACAATGTTCTTCTCAACGGGTCCTTTGATTCCGCAATGCATTGGTTGCATCAATCGCAACCACTCGAGAACAATGTCAACTTCCTAGGACAAACACCATTGCACATCGCGACCACTTGTCCAAAGTTATGTCAACTTGTATTAGACGCAGGACACGACATGAACGTCAGTGATAAATATGGAGCGACACCATTGATGTATGCTGCGGCCATGGGTCAGACGGAAGTAATAAAGTTACTGATCTCTAGAGGCGCAAATCCTGTGCTGAAAGAATCGAGAATCAACTGGATGTTTCTGGATTACGCTTTCTTCTGCGGCCACTGGTACCTAGTCATGGAAGCCCTTCTGGTTATCAAATCCAAGTTCAACTCGAACGTTTTCCAATCTTATGTTAGATGCGCTATCATCAAAGCTCTTGGTCATCGAAAACCTTCAACAGAGGAGGCCTTTCTTCTACCAAAGTTCATTGAGCTTTGCGACGACGTTAACTTCACATTCAATCATGGCGATATCAAACACAACAACGTGATGCACTACGCTTACAACCTGGAAATTACATCGACGCTTGTCCGATACGGTTTCAACAGCTTTGATAAAAGGAATAGTGAGGGGAAGCTCGCAATCAACTCAGTATCTAACTACTATAACGCCTCTCTCATCCGATTCTGCCTCGAAAATGGTACGAATGTTAGCAACGTGAGCCAAGACGGACGATCTATCTTTTTCGAACTTCTTCCGCGGCTCTCGTCGTTTGGCTGGCTGACTTGGGACGCGATTGACGGCATCAAGCTTTGCCTAGGCGCAGGGGCTGATCCATTCGCTACGGACAATTGCATATGCCCGTGTTCTCCTGACGGCTGTCATATAGCCTCCAATTTTGGGCTCGAATTCGGGCGTTTCTCGTTTCTCAATGGCATGTCTGGCCCAGTGTGGGCCATTGAATATTGTCACTCTCCTTGAGGAATATCGCGGCATTCAAGCAGCAGAAAGGTTACTCCTATCTCTTCATCGGAGACTTCGTTGCGACCAAACCCACATCTCCATAGCCCATGTCTGCTGCCATAGAGGTCACGGCATCGAACGGGTAACTTTTCGAGATCGAAGTCTCCAAAGCGAAGACATTGAGGATATTCTCGAAGAAGAAAACGCCTTCATCAAGGTTCTCGATACGGAAATGGGGGAACTTGGTGATTTCACTTTTTCGAAGCTTCTGACTGAGTTCATCACTCATCTTAAAGTCAAATATGACGCCCACTTTGAAGACACGAAAAGTAAAAGAGAGGAACTCATATCAAAGCCAAAATTCAAACGCCAGGCAAGCAACGGCCCCGTCAATTTGCATAATCTACGGCAAATCTTTTTACGGCTGCTAACAACAGGGATAGACGTATGAAGTCGATTATAGAGCTGACACGTACAAGGAGAACTTTGACTTCTCCTTATCCGACACAGTCCTATCAGTACATCCAATCGCACGGTCTTTAGCACAATATGCCTTCTGGCTCCAGCATGAGTATTCGAGGACTGATAAATCACTCGTTCGTAACCTTGATAAAGCTGACTGGCTCAACAAACGGATTTCTTGGTTTCTTGAGTTGATGGAAACGATGGAAGTGTCAGCGGAGATGTTGAAGCAGGAGATGAGAAGTATATGTGTTGAAGAAACCCGTACCGAGATGATCAACTGTGAGGAAACGGTGAAGTGTTTCTTAGAGGTACTAGAGAAGGCAGGTATTAAAACCGAGAGTGATGAGGGTTAAATTGAAGCTTCTGCGAACTTGGACACCCACATACTTATGTAGTCAGTATAAGACACGTTTTTCCATGAAACCCCTCGACCACTTGCAGAGACTTATAAATTATGCCGTATGTGATGGTTAGTTAGCTCTTACCGGATAGAGAGATGGTGGTAATATAGTGAGACCTAATAAATGAGTTTATGGAATAATAGACATGGAGAGCAGAGGCTTCTTCGCCTTACTAGGAGTAGATGATAGCTAAGAGGTTATTGCACGGGCTCCCCGGAGACTCTTGGTTTCACCTCCTCGAAAGGCGATTAGGAGAAGAAGGATATATCAATTAGAAGGGAATATAGGAAGTAGAGCAGCTTGACATAGCATTTTTTTAACTTTAGCGGGCGGGAAATGAACCGAAACAAAGGTTAGGCAGAGGTTGTAAGAATCCTCGGCACGGGTATAAATTATAGCTTTACAGCACTCGAGCGGATAGTAGTAAGTTAACCACCGGAGCCTGGGCATATCTATTCTCCAAATCCTCAATTAATAACGAGGGTTTGGGCCCCGTCAAGTCGGTCTCCTCCGACCCCAGCTTATCGGCATCCCAGCCCATCACGTCCAGAGCAATCTCCTTACAAATATTCGCCACATACTGACCAACTGAGGTAGATTTAGCTGTCATGGCAGGAGCCTTCCATTCTGTTCTTACCCATGAACACTGTTTGCTTGGTAGTGGATATTGGCTGCGATGTAGATGCTAATGTGAATCGTCACAAGCCAAAGATCCATGCTGTATTTGACGCCGACGTTAAGGCCTCCGTCAGCGATAAAGTAGAACACGACGGAATACTGCGGCGGAGCCTTGAAGGAGCTGCGGTATCCATCAACGTGTACTCGCTTCATGTCGTGCCGAGCCTTGGATTCAAAACGCCTGTCCCTAAATATGGTTGTTACATACGCTCAGCTCTGGTGACCAAGTTCCCAGACCTCATCGTGTCAACAGACAAGACACACCCCGAACAGAACAACTACCCATTCCTACTTCGCCACGAGATTATAGGTGAGGGTGTCATGCTCTGTCTCTTCTCAGACATGCCATCGAAAGACACGTTCCAGGCCCTCAGCCTTACACAACCACCTCATCAGCAGAATCTCATTGCAGGGGTTGAACTCGATACAGAACATATTACGATGCAGTATCGTAAGGCTTACAGCGTGTCAGGCCCTCAAATCAACGATCAAGAAGACTTCCAGGGCCCTCTCTGCGATTCAGTGGAAGTCCGACGGCACAAATGAACCTGGTGGCCATGGCGTGACATATCTGTGGGATAACAAAGGGGACAATGATGCAGGTCTAGCAACTGCTGAGCTCAGGATGCTACTTATTGAGAATCTAGCTAGCGACCATTTGGGACAGGCTACCAAGTATGTCATGAAAGACGAGAAGCTGGCATTCAAGGATGATATGGCGACATCCGCGTTGTTGGGCTACCAGTGCAATAACCCGGCATGGCAGGTGGCGATTAAACTGCCTGATATCGCAGCCCTTTCAGCCCCTGCGTCTCCTTTGTTACCCACTCAACCTGTGCAACCTCCCCCAAAGCCGGAAGTCTCTACTACACGCAGTCCAGATCGGGTATCAGGGCTGCTGACCATGAAGCAGCGCTACCAAGAGAGCTCCCCGAGGGCCCATAACCCCCCACCTTCATGGCGCCGAGGCGCTGTTAGGTTGGTCGAGTCGGATACCAGTGATGACGATGATGGGAAAGGAGGTGACATCCCAGCCAATCTGCCTGTATACGGATACCTACTGGCAGACGCTGAACCCTGGGAAGCCCGAGAACCAAAAGCCTGTACCAATGAATTCAAAGCTTTCTCAAGACATAATTTTCAGTATTATACTCCAAGGAGTCGCAACAGGCTATGAGATGTCCTGGATCAGGCCAGATATTCCCACTGGAGAGCCTACAACCATGCGGCCGACTCTGACGGGAGCGTATCAAGGCCCAGGAGCCGGCATACTGTCGAACCTTCGTTTCTTACCATCGGTCAAGTACTCCACAGACAACAGCTCACTACGAATCACACTGATGCCTCGGTCGTCAACGAAGACGAGGGTGGCGATCGCAAAGTGCCAGGAACTTTCTTTTGTACTGAATGGGGTGGAGGTCATCGATAATACGGGCGCTGCTGAGCAGTTCAAGAACAAGGATGGTACGTCCAACTTGGCCGTGAGAATCATTGAGCATTATGAGAATCAGCCCCAGAAGATTTGCAAGTCATCTACGCCCATTATTTTCAACGATTCTCCACCCAAGCTGTAGGCTACTGAGACGGGCCTAAACACTGGTCGTGTGATGAAGGGAAATGATCATGGAGTAGCAGTGCTGACTATAACTGACTAACTGAAGCATTACTAGAAGTCACCGTGTATAGCTATGTTTCTTAATAACCCCAAGATAATAACAAAGTCATACCGCTGCGTATAGCTTGCAGTCATCATCCACAAGTAGCTCCTCGCATCTCTCCATCCGCCACCGATTCGTCGCCTCTAGCGCTCCTGGCAGCCCTTTAAACAACCATCCCCATTTCCGCAGAAAGCCTTCTGACATCTCCCACCCACTGATGCTCCAAGGCGGCGACCAGGCAATGATACCGCGTCGCTCGATCTCGTCGTCGGGGAAGCCCTCGTACAGCCCGCCGATGCAATCAGCCCACAGCTCATCCTCGTCAAAGGTGCCGGCGGCCCGGATCAGGCGGTCTCGTCCCTCAGGGCACGGGAACAGGTCAATCCAGTCGCCGTGCAGCACCGTTTGTTGGAGGATAGTGGGCATAAGTGTTGGAGGGAGTATCTCGGGCTTGGCAGGGTATGGGATGACGTGGACAACTTCCTCGTCACAGTCGAGCGGCGTGGTAAGGATGCCCGAGATGAGAGTGCGGTTGACGGCCAGGGCGCGGAGGGCGTTGTATTGGAGGAGTGTGATGAGGTGGTCTGCACAGAGGGGGAAGACAATGTTGTGCAACTCTTTCCTAGATTTATCGCGCAGCAAAGGGTTTCTCGCATTGTATAGTTGATTGACACGAGATGCTGCGACGATGGAGACGGATTCATGGCCCACGTCCCAGCATTTCACTAGTGCTTCTGATCCAATCAATGACCCAGCTGCGACACTGGATGCTTCGGCTTTGTGTGCTGGGGCTTTGCGTTTTCCTAACGAACTATCAGTTTCGATGCTTGGGTACCTGACCAGTGACTCCTGATTTGGACGAAAGCGAAAAGGCCTTACGTACGGTATGCCCTAGTATTGAGTCTAGTCTGTGCCCGTCTGCGTGCTGCGGCATCTTTGATCCCAGTCCAGTCGTCTTCCCTGCTTATCGCCTGGACGTTGTGAGCAAGGTCTGTTGGTCTTGGTGATTGAAGATGCCGTGGTACATACCTCGGCTAATTGTGGCATCGACGCGAGTTGGATGCGTGGTGCTACGGAAATCGCAGGCCGATACGTACTAGTCATGATGCTGCGGATGTTGGAGTTGCGGTGATGGATGTGGAAGATTCCTTGGGGCTGGCCCGGGGCGGTTTAATGCAGCCTGCTCACTGTAAACGAGTCTGACACTCGGGAACGGACGATTTGATATGCCCACTAACTCCGCAGCTGAGGCGCAGACAGACAAGCTTTAGTGAAATGGCACGATATTACTGGTCACTGCTACAGTGGTTCATCTGAGCAGGTCTAGCGTCATGCAACCTGCTCACAACGGACCAGGATCACGAGCGCCGACACCGCGTAAGCGCCACTTGAATTGACGAACGTAGGTAGTAAGATAGCTACAGATTCGGTAAGGAGTCCCCTTCAGTTCATGCAATTGGCTCACTTGCGCAGTTGGAATTGACATACTGGTCCGTTTTGTCCATAATCGACTTGAAAGTGACGTGAGTGATCCAAGAGTCATGCAGTTTGCTCACAACATCATTTATGATGCAATTATCTCGGACATTGCATGCATTACAACAGCGATATAAAGATGGTAGCAAAGCCTTAGTTTTGACGCAATTTTCGTGTTGTCAAAGCCTAGACCTCGATCCATGACATCGAAGTATCTGGTTCTTAGTATTGCACCTTCATACATTGACTTAAGCACTCCATCTGAACATGAGTTTCCACCCCGACACTCTCCCAAACCTCAGGGGCAAAACATACATAGTCACAGGTGGAAACTCCGGCATGTAAGTCTTCCCTCTGCCTTTTCATCACGATGTCTAAATCGCTAATCACCAAACTACAGAGGCTACTACACCGTTGCCCACCTAGCAGAACACGGCGCGCACGTGTACATGTGCGCCCGATCCTTAGAGAAGGGTACAGCAGCTATCGCCAGCATCAACAAAATGTACCCCTCGGCCAGCATCGACCTCCTGCAAATGGACCTCATGGACCTCACCAGCGTCGTTGCTGCCGCCAAGTATTTCCTCACCCTCGACACGGTCCTGCATGGCCTGGTCAACAACGCAGGCATCATGGCGACGCCCTTCAAAATGACCAGAGATGGCCAAGAGGCGCAATGGCAGACCAACTACCTCGCGCACTGGGTCTTGACAGAGCACTTGCTTCCTTTGATGCTGCAGACCGCCAAGACACTCCCTCCCGGCAGCGTGCGCATCGTCAACCTCACTTCATCGGGCCACTTGAGCGCACCCAAGGGCGGCATCAATTTCGAGGACCTATCGCTCAAGGATAGCGGCCCGTGGCTGCGGTACGGGCAGAGCAAGCTCGCCAACATTCTGCACACCAAGAGCCTGCACAAGGCGTACGGCCCCGGCTCTGTAAACGCGCAGAGCGGGGAGGGCGAGATCTGGGTTTCGTCGGTGCATCCAGGTATCGTTGAAACGAACCTCGCCACGTCGATAGGGGAGTCTGGGTCGGGCATGATGAGTGTTTTCTCGGTCCTACGCTTGTTTGGAATGATATGGCCTGCCGATAAGGGATCATGGACCAGTCTGTTCTGTGCGGCGAGTGAAGACATGAAGGCAGAGCAGAGCGGCATGTATTTTGAAATCTTCCGTCGTTTTGGGGAGCCGCGGTGGCAGAGCGGTGCGGCCAAGGACGATAAGCTTGCAGAGAGGTTGGAGGAGTGGACTGAGAGAGCGATGAGAAAGGAAGGGTGGGTTTTGTGATGGCTGAATTTATTCTATAGTTATATTATTAATTTGAATTTTTAAACTAGAAAAAGTATGAGATCCAGTATCAAAGAAGCCGCTCTTTTCTAAAGCGCAGCCTCTTGGGATGAACTACTACGTAGCGTTCTAGCCTTAACCCTATGAGGACTCCTGGGCACTTTCAGATCTGGAACAAGAGCAGAATATGCCCGAGAGCCTTATGTAGAGATTCATAGAGTTGTTGTTATGCGCTTAGCCTAAATATCTTTCCAGTCTGTCTCCAGGTATAGCGAAACGTGTACTTTCGCACCCATGCGCCTCATGCGCCTCATCACATTTCAAACGAATTAAAGAAATAGAAGGCCATTCGAATCGCTAATAGCGTTGGAATTAACTGTTTGCTAAATACTATGGAGCAATCGCTTCAAAGCCTGGGGGCCATTGAAAAAGAACATCACTCCTTTCAATTCCCTCGAAGAAGCATAAACCAAGAACCCAAGACTTGATCTCTAGTTGAGGAACAGAGTCTCTGGCCCCATTGATATAACCTACATGGCGTACTTCCAAAGACACGTGGCGGTCTAGGTCGTTGACATCATGTTCCATAGAGCCTTGCCTTCTGGGGGCAGATGCTGTGAAGACCATGGAGGATCTACCTCGCGAGACTTTGTATTGTGTACCGGGCGCATCCTTCGTAGCTTCATCCTCATCGTTCTTACAGATAAATATTGCTCGATACGGAGAAGGCCGCTTCCAAGGGTCCCATATGCATGCCAATCTTAATGTCATGCCTAGTTCGATCGCATTGGCAAGCTCTAAAGCCATCGTTCGCATGTAAAAGCCCGTAAAAGTATCAAGAGAACGATTATAAGCCCCACGGGCAGCATCATGATTCAGGTATTCCCAGATATGGCTCGCGAGGTCATTATGTCTGAAATGTTTGAGCGTATTTGCGAGTTGGGCAAGTCGTTTTCGGGTGTGGAGACTCAGCCTCCCTCTGGAGTCATCAACCCATGACGGCTGTCGGTTGATCTCGTGCGGATGTATTGTTCTCCCAAGGTGCCACAAATGACCTTTTGTCGATATGCCTTGCCTTCTGAGCACGACATCAATCAGACGACATCCTTTGTTAAAGGACAAGCCGCGTTGGCTCAAGGGAGCATAAAATCCACTGAAAGACTGGGACGTAAGAAACTCCAGGGCAGTCATTTGCGACGCAAGACCGGTGAGTCTAGAATTCCACATCAATTCCCCATTCAACAACCATAGCGCCAATCTTGAGAGGCTGAGGCTATGGTTTTTGTGTTTTAGCTCCTGAATATCGAGGCGCGTGGAATACTGACAACAGTTGGCAGCAATCGCGAGTTGATCCCAATGTGACCGTTTAAGGTCCCTTTTGTTGATGTCTGAGAAGATTGTTGGTGACATAGACACGTGCTTTCGCACGAGAAGCGTATACCTCCCGGCAGTTGCAATAATCTGGCGGACTGCGTCTTGGGTTCGAGGTGGCGGAGATTCCATCCCGCCAAAGGCCAAACAGAGTCGGGTGGCCTCATACGAGAAACTGGTAGCATTGACACAAAGTTCTCCCCGTATATCGTCAAAGAGTTTAGAGCCATGGGAGAGTTTGAAAGCCTCCAAGTTGGATGAGTGAGGGATAAGTAGACGCAGTGCCCTCCCGGCACGGTAACTCCTGGAATATCCATCCTCTTGTCCACCAACGATCCCTCGTCATCTTGCTTAGTAGCATGATGGCCCTGATTACCTCTCGCCGAGTTGTTTTTCCCGAAAAGTGGAAACCGAGACTTGGCTGACTAGTAGAGACGAGATCACCGCTAAGGATTCTCATCAAGAGATTCAAGTCTTTCCGTGATTCGACGGGGGTTGAGATCAAAGCAACAGGGTGATCACTCAGTTTGTAGACAAGATCCATGGCGTCCAAGCCCTCGCGATTTTGGTTGCATTCCATGTGTTCGCAATCGACTTTCTTACAAATTGCTTGCTGCAGGCTGTGTTGGTCTATCCATAGAAATCTGAGACCATAGCTCTGCATATACTTGAGGATTCGATCGAAAACGCAATTTCTGACCTCGGAATAATCAAAACGCTTCCTACGTCGGCTCCTCTCCTGCACCTGGTAGTGGCCACAGGTAGGGTCCTCATACTCAGATGCATCCCACGTGTATGACAAAGCGACGTAATTAATTGAGGGGTTGAATGCATCAACCGACTGGCGATGTAACCGGTTGCGCTGATGTTGATCCATCCTGAGACAATCCAGGTTCTGAACGAATGGAAGAAACTTCTGCTGCTCGATTTGGCTTTCTTGAATGTCGATAAGAAGGTCGATGATGGATTTGCCGTATTTCTGAGATATTTTCTCCAGAGGGACGGCCGAATCATTATCGTTGTCATTCATGTTGATAGACATAACACCGGACGGTGGCGATGGAAGATTGATAAGAATTTGGGAGACTAATTTAAGCAACTTGATAATCGATGCAAACTTTAGGCGTACAATTTGAGGCACCCATCATCCAGCGAAAAGGCTGCCATTTCCCTCGGCGTTTTTCCATCTTTATGACGGCCAAAGAACCCCGAGGCAGACTGAGCGGGGTTTCCGAAAGCACTTGACACACTCACGCTCAACCCCTCATCCTAACCGAGATTCATACGCGCAATAAGATGATAAAATGGTCGTCAGGAGGCTTGAAACTCGGCCCTTGATTGGTTGACTGCCTCGGCTGATCCTTGAGGCCTCACAAGTGTTGCATTTTCAAGCACATTGTAAGCACCGTGCAGCTGGTGTGCATTCAAGCACATGAGAGGTGACGTGGTTCCGTAGAAGTATTTGGCAAAGGCGAAGAGGGGGGGATGGTTGGCCTTTCAGGCGCCGCATTGACTCACCGCATTTATTAAGAGGGCCAAGTGACTGTTAATTTCATCTGTGGCACCTCAACTTGAGTTCCTCAATTTCGATACCTAGCTACCGCGGCTGCGCCGGAAGCATCCAGACTGCAACTATTCTCCAAAGGGGCCATTCATTTGCGTCAACCATCAGTCAATCGAGTTCACCTTGAATCTTAATCAGGCGATCATTCTTATCTAAAGATATGGCATCTTTTCAGGGTTCCCGTGTCCCCGAACCATTGGATGAAGGCAAGCAGTTGCAACTTGTCAGCCTTTGCGTCCTGCTTTCGGCCATAAATCAAGCTTGCAGGGCGAAAACCAACATGGCTTACTCATCCGGCGATTCCGACAACCTTTCTCGCCTTACCGACTACCAGAGGTTTCTCTGCAAGCTTGCCCAGATCTGCGACATCCAAAAAGGTGGCGACACAGTCACCGCTCTGGTTGTTCTCGAACAGCTCGGACGTCCCCACTATCTGTTCGTGTCCAACAACAGGAAACAAATGGAACTCGATCGGGTCAAGGAGTTTCTCTGTGATTTACTCACTCTTGTTGGCCGCAATCCCAATAGTCTGAATAGGGCTCCACTCCAGAAGCAGGTTTTATGGCGAATCTTGGAGTTTAATTTTCCGAGAATCACAATCTACTTGGACAGCTTTGTCCGCGCTGCAAATGAATGTATTAGGGACTGCGAGGACAGGGGAGAATCCTCAGGTAAGTCACGACCGCTCCATAACAATTGAGACTAACCCTTTCCTGCGGCCTAGGATTGGACATTGTGAGACTATTGCAGCAGCTCAAAAACAAAGCCGAATATCCTCGAGACATGGAATCTTCAATAAACGCGAAACCAAAGTGTAAGAACTCATTTCCACTTTGTTCTCCCTCCTCCACCCTGACCATCCATGCTGATGTTGTGCTACGACCAAGTTCTGTCCGACACTGAGACTCTACTAAAGGCTATTGAAGTCATTCAAAGGGACTCAGTGTTTCAGACAATTCAGAAACGTGCCACAGCAAAAGACGGACTTCGAAATCATTACTGGTGTCAGCTTCGTCACTATCTGGGTCGCCTACACTCATACCGCCGAGCGTCCGAAATTGTCCTGGATGCAAGCAAAAAATGGGAGTCACTCTTCAAGGACTTTACAATCAACTATTTCCCTTCATCGCGTCTCCACCGCAACTCTACGGCAGTTGCGGCAACCACTCTTCCTGGGTTATTCCAAACTGCCTTCCCTCACTTAGACTACGCGGACCACGAGTCATACATTTCTGATCTTCAACGCTGCCGCCTCGACGACTGGATAAGCAAGGAAGTTTCTGTCAAAGCCTTCAAGTCCAGGGTACACTGTGAAGTCCATCTTCATGATTGCTTGATGCAACAGGACAAGACGGAGCCTGTCCATTTCTGGAATGATTCCAAATTCATAGCTACTAGCAAGCCTACTTGTCGACTTTGCCACTACTATTTCCAAGAGCCCAGCAACAACGACTTCCAGCTGCAGGCGCCACACATGAATCTCTACATGAAATGGAGACTGCCAACTGTCTGGAAGGATCAGGGCGAGGCTGTGAGCCGCCGTGATGAGATTGCCGACGATCTTATTGAGCAAATGCAAGATGACACGCTTGAAATCCTTCAAACTCAATTGCCGCAATGGAAGACCAACGACTCGCGTACGGATTCACGAACGGGCTTATCAACAATCCGAGGGTATTCCGGAACGGGAAGCTACGGCACTCAAATCTCCAATGTTGCGCTGGAAATGCTTAGACCTACAATTGACAGAGGGACAACATCAGCGCACCAAACCCAGTCTATACTAGACGAGCGCGAAGAGGAATGGGATATGATTGATGACATATATGATCAAAACCGACTCGGAGGAGACATATTGCCTGGGATGGGCGTTGCAATATGAGGATGTAACATTCTGTTCGTCGGATGTAAGGTATCAAGACACGGATGTAAGTGTGCGGAGTGAGTATCGTGTCCATCCAAGAGAATTGCGTTGCTCATCATTGTGGAAGCACCCGGCCTTTGAGAGAGCAACGGGCAGTTGACTTGGTCAACTTGAGAGAAAGCCGGGGCCTACAAGGTCGGTTTTCATTTATTCATTAAGGACACAGACACAGTCAACCAAGGTATTGCCTACAAACCATGATTCTTGATTGATCTTGGGCTCAGGAAAGAGGGCGAGCATGGTCAAGTTCAGAATTCTGGTGCATTCCTCAGTAGTGATTGTTGAGTCAGGGTTGGGGGCGTGGTGAAAGTCCTAGTGGCATCTGAATGTCGGCCACAAAGGAGCTTTATAATCTATGAAAGCACAACACGACTTGATCATAGCAAAGAACTAGGCAAAATATAAAATGAGGCCGTTTTCAGATGACTGGAAAACCAGGGCAACATCTCCATCTTCGTTTGCGGCCTCTTTTGCCACAGATTGGATTTCAGCAGAAGCCGCATCGTTCTATGACATATTACTGTTATCGGATTCCTCTCCCATGCGGATCTTCTCTTGTATGATAAAAGCCTCCTGCTCACGCGCACTCTTGTCCAAGTCCAGGAACGTCCAAATACCAATGGCACTGACCAAGCTGAGGGCGAACAGAAAGTAGAAGGGGGCGCTGTCGTTGTTGCCCCCCGGCGAAGCGTCGATGATGGCACTGCTGATGAGTGGGCCGATGAAGCTCGACGACTTGCCGATGATGTTGAAGATGGAGAAGAACAGAAATTCGTGTCCTCTGGGCGTCACAGAACTAATCATGATCTGCGAGTAGCTATACCAGGGGCAGACAAACAGGCCGTAAAAGGCCTGGTACAGCCAAACCTCCCAGACGTTCTTGAACCCGAACTTGTCGGTCCAGTTACCAACCATGCCCCATCCGTCCAAAAGAATGATGGAGACCATGACCGCGTTGAACATGGCTTTGGCGCTGAGGTTAAACCGTTTTTGTATCAGCCAGAAAGCGCCAATGCCTATGGCTTGAGTGACGATACCGACGATAAGAAGGTATGTGAGCGTCAGGGTGTCGTAGCTAACGACCTGGTTCTGTAGCGTCGAGATGACAGTGACAGTTGTGTTGAGAGAGTCACCCAGCAGAAAATATCCCGCCAGATAAATCAAGCTCTGCTTCAGGTGCCAGATCTGCGTAAATGCCTCATAAAGCTGCCAAAATCCCACCGTAAACATGTTGAGATTTTCGGGCACTTTCATGCCAGGCCGCTTCTTTTCCATGAGGAACCAAGGTATCGAGAGGACGAGCCAGCAAGCAGTGGCAAAAGCGACCAGTACCGACAAACCCCAGTTGTTATTCTTGGCGCTGGCATCGACCTTGACTCCAAACATGATGCCCACGATGATGGCCAGGATGATGACTTCTCCGACAGACTGGACGTAAAACGCGACGTTGCTCAACCGACTTCTCTCCATCTCGTCTTTGCGATCCATCTCTTGCTGCGTGATTTCCCCCGCCGCATACTCTCGCGCAGCCTCTTTCAGCTGGGGCGTATTTCTCGCCAGAGCCGGAAACGCCGCGGTCCAATATGTGAGCGTCAACTGGTATGCGATCAGTCCGACGATGTACAGGCCCGTGGCAATCTGCCACTTGCTTGGATCGTGCACGCCCAGCCAGGCAAAACCGATGCCGTAAGCGATAACGGACCAAACGATCAAGATCCAGCGACGGCCGGTGCCAAAGTCAGCGTATGCGCCAATTCCCAGGAATAAGACGGCTTGTATCGCAAACGACATGCCATTGGCAAGCAGGACAATGCTGTTGACGTCGCGCTCACGGCCTGCAAACGAGAGGAGGCCAGTGTCCTCTGGGGCCGCCTGGGCAAGCAGATTCTGAAAAGCCGTCGGTCCAAAGTTGAACAGAGCAAGTCCGTTGGATCCGATGTAGTACGCGTACCACGCCCAAATCTCTCGCTTGGTCGTTTCAGGCATTTCTCCCTCCGCCAACACGGGGACTACGATGCCCATGCCAGCATCTTGCTCCGATAGCCGCGTCTTGTCGAGAGGGTCTTGAGTCTCTTGAGTCTCTGGGTGTTTGACCACCGCAGGATCTGAAACGGTCGACATAATGAACAGATTCGTCGGCTTAAATAAATAAAAAATTATTAAAAGTGTTCGAGAGTCGATTTTTTTTTTTCTTTACGTGAGCGATTTAGTACTCCCGCCGCACGCAGTTGTCCCTTGCGAGATCCTAGGTAAGATTGGCGGGTGTCTCAGCTATATATGGTATCACATCATTCTGTATAGTGGATTTTGCTGCTCCTTGGGGTTAGACCCATAATCAAAGCATTGACAATAGTTAGCCATGCAAAGGATTCCTAGCCTACCCGTGTTGGTGCGTGGTTTGAGAAGTCGTTCCATCCAGCGAATCGATGATACAAGATCTCGACTAATCCTAGCGGGGTCTGGGGTGGCGAGTAGGACTAGAGGGTTAGCATTGGGTAGATACGGAGCACCAAGTGGATTCGTGGTGCCGCGTTGCCGCGGATGAGAGCGGATCATCGGACGAGCAGGGGAAAAACAAGCCTAGGACGCGTTTACATTTAAACCGGAGCCCCATATATTGCGTGGAAAAAAGTCAAGTACTGGGTGCAGCGCCCACCGAGCTCAGTCCCCATTTCCAATCATTTTACAATGTGCGTTGTCGATGGGAAGGGGTTCGGCAAAGTCTGGAGCATCACCTGGCGTGATAGTCCCCGACCCAGAGCCGCCATTGCAGACTTGTATCTTGTCATGTCGGGGCTGGACAGCCAACGTCAACAACATCTAGAAGACCGCCTCCATTCACCATCGCGGCTGATTGATTATTCGGTGTGTTATCTTCTTTGATCCGGCGGTGTCAGTCAAACGAGTAAGAACGAGTACTTCCTTTTCATACTCATATAATAGTCGCTCCCTTAAAACTCTACAACTTGGTGGATAGCATTAGGTCACCATCACGCATAGGGTAAGTGAGATTCAATCAACCTTGGAACTGGAGATACTGGTAGCGAGGGTAATGTTAGTGGTGATTTGGGATCTAGAACTGTCGTTAGTTTTTAGTGCAACTACTTAGAGGCCGGCTAGTTTGATAGTTCGAGACTCATATCCAAGATATGGTATTTATAATTGATGTTTTCTTCTGTAATGTGGTTATAGTTAGAGTTTGTACTAGTAGTTTCTGATACTAGGAGAAGTCATGGAAGCTAAGCACACCGCGAGAGAGGGAAAAACCATCACCAAAGACAAATAGCCGCAACTCATAAGGTTGTTAGTGGGCTAACCTCTTTGCTGAAGAAACAGATACGCAAGCCTATACGGTTATACCATACTATAACTATGTCCAGTCTCATCTCGACCCATGTTTCAGCCTCTCTTGTCGCTCATTATTCTCTCTCCTTATCTGCTCGTCCAATTAATAGACTACTACGAGGGGCAATATGCGTCCGTAGGAGCAAGTCCCAACACTAGGCATATAAGTAGCCAATCCCAAGGACCTGCAACTGTGCAAGACTAGGTTCTCGAGCCTTTGCTGTCGCTTCCCGGTTCACCAAGATCAGCCGTCGTCAGATTCAGCAACACGAGCCCTGGCTGATCAGGCTAAATGTTATAAGGACAGAGCGCCTGGGGGCGAGACGCGCCAACGAAGTGATGCGAAATGAAGCTCCCACAAGTCCGACTGAACGAATCAGAACAGCACTCTTACCAGCCGAAGTCCACTAGAACGGGCGCAGGAAGGGAGCTTAAGATTTCGAACGAGACGTTCAAAATTGTCCGGGAAACCAACCTTGTGCCCGATACTTTCTCTGTAATGGTTAGGACAATGACTGGCCAACACCTGCATCGAATGAACGCGAACGCGCTGAATTATGTTTCCGAGCAGCTCGATTTGATTGGTACCAACGATCGGGCACTAAGCATTCCGAACCTGTACACTTGGGTCCGTGATTTGATGACCATGGCAACTACAGAAGCCTTGTACGGACCTGAGAATCCCTTCCAAGACAACCCCAGTCTAGCGGCGGATCTTTGGTAGGTTACTTCCCACCGATGCTGTTTTTTAATGCATCTCCTTGAATCAGAAAAGTGACTTGACTGTTTACTAGGACTTTTGAAGCTGGGCTGCCCGTGCTGTTGATGGACATCCTCCCAGCGGTTACTGCACGAAAGGCTCATCAAGCAAGAGCACGGATCCAGGCTGCCCTGGGCAAATATTACGGCGCAGAGAAGGATTACCACGAGGACGCAGCCCAGATCGTCAAGGGCAGAGCCAGCGTGCTCCGTCGCTATGGCATTTCTAGCACGCAGGTCGGCTATTTCGAGCTCGGCTTGTTGCCTGTCGCCACAGCCAACACCATTCCCACTCTTTTCTGGTTTATGGCCCAGATCTTTTCCCGACCAGACCTCGTCTCACGATTGCGAAATGAGGCTTTGCAAGTGGCACACCGCGGCTCCAATAATGAAGTAACCATAGACATCACTACGCTTGACCAAAAGTGCCCGCTACTCGTCAGCTGCTATAACGAAGCCATCCGACTGTCCAATCAAGGAGTGGGCAACCGTAGAGTTATGGAAGATACCACGGTCTCGGATGGCAATGGTAATTCCTATCTGCTAAAGAAGGGCCTCAATCTACAAATGGCCTCTCAAGTTCTCCACACCATGGAAGATGTTTGGGGTCAGAGCGTGCTCGAATTCAACCCAGAGAGGTTCGTAGAAAGGGAGAAAAAGGACAGCGGCGAGTCTGAGAAGCGGAAGCGATCCGCATTTATCCCTTTTGGCGGTGGTAAACACCTCTGCCCTGGACGGAAGTTTGCCTTTGCTGAGAACCTGGGCCTTGTAGCTTGTTTGGTCTTGGGTTTCGACCTCTTGCCTCTCAAGGAGGACCAAGACGGATTCACAGTTCCTGAAATGGTGCAGTGTGAGTTTTCAGAAGCGGCAGGAAAGCCGAAGCGTGGCCAGGAATTGGGGGTGAGACTCCAACGGAAGCAGGGCTGGGAGTCGACTAAGTGGCTCTTTATTTCCTAGACATTGTCATTTACTGTTTGCGTGCCTCCCAAGGTAGTAAGTATATAATCCTGATTTTCATTGCAATCGTGAGTACACATATCGCCAGTGTCTTGTAAGTTGTAGCTCCCTCCATACTCAATAAACATTCACAATCCATCGACCAGCATAGCGTTAATAAGTTGCACATGACGATCCGCGTTTGTATCACTCCACTCAGTCTCGTAATTGAGGCCATACGGCCAGATATGCCCTCCACCGCAGTTAATGCGCGCGTCAGGCCCATCCCAAGACTGAAGCAGCGGTGTGGCACTAGCCCAATCATTCGCCGCGCACTTTTCATCAAATGCAGCCGTTTGTCCAATGCCGAGTGAGTGCGAAATCTCGTGCATCGCGGTACGCTCAGTCATGAACGCTCGGTCTGCGCCAAATCGGAGGTCACCGTTGTAGTTTGCGTCGGCCGTGGGCACGTCGGGTGCGTATTATACGCGAATGATCTTGCTTGTATCGGAGAACTGAGAATATCGGGCAACTGCAAGCTCCATGGCGGTTTCGATTCGACCGTATGCATCGGCTTCGTCTGATGTTGGACTGGAAGCTTTCTCCAGGGACCATGTCAAAGCCGCCGATGCAATGGAAATGTTTATGGCGAGTGTGTGAATAATAGAGAAACGCATGATGTTTTTCTAGAGGATGGACAGTAGTAATTTTATGGGTTTCTGAAAGGGCGGAGCGGAATGGCTGTCGACAAGGCCTCAGTAGTGTGGTCGAGGTGGACGCGAGTGTTGAACCTCTGTTCTCCATATATCCCCAGACTTCTGGCTACTCTACTTATAACAGTGTCAGCCACGTTCACATCTGCATTTACGTTGCCGCATCTACTTGTCCTTTCTATTTTCGTGGTTTCATCTATCCATGTGATGTAACCATATGCCTGAAACATGCGGAGGAACTCCCTCCGACATTTCTACAAGTGGAAATTCCTCCACTAAAACGCCACTCTATCTTAAGTTACCAATCCGCTGCAAGTACAGAATCAGGCCAAATCATCAGTTATTTCATTGAATTACTCAAAAGTCGTGGGCCCATCATTGACATCGTTGCAAATTTCGATGCGCCATTTCATCACGTCAGCAAGTGCTTCCACGACGCTGATGGCCGCGGATGGTCTTTGACGTGGCACAAACGACACTAGAAGTGAGAGGTAGTTCACTTTGCCAATGGGTCTAAAAAGATCCATACTAATGATTCTATTATTATAAATATATCCAAATTTCCATTTTTAGAAATACCTTAAGTAGAAAATACTCGCGGTGATATTATCATATTCAGACAGTATAGTGAGCTTCATTCTAGTTACTAATCCCGAACAGTAGCTACGATGCTCTATAATTATCATTTGCAGCTATTGGTCAGATTCTAACTTTTCAGAGCGTTTGCCATTGACCAAGTTGCGGAAATAGACCTCATCACGCTCTTTGCGTGTGATGTAGCCTGGAGGTGTCCATTTGGCACTGCTCCAGGCTTTCAAGTGAGGCTGACTGTACATCTGGTCAATGTTCTCGAGGCTGAGGGTACGAGTCTCGTAGAGGAAGAACCAAGTGATGAGAGCGGCAACAAAGTTCATGCCAGCAAAGACATAGCCGAAGGAATATGAGATGCCGTCGTCGGCGAAGGGGGTCAGGAACCCGATGAGGACTAGCCGTGTGTTAGAGACTTACTCTCATCGTGTGATGCCAGCAAAACTCACAGTTTCCGAGCCAGTTACTTGCGGTTGCCAACGATGCTTGTTTGGCTCTCGTTCTGGTGGGGAAGATTTCACCCACTGTAACCCAACCGAGAGGGCCCCAGCTGACGGCGAAAGAGGCAATGAACAGGCAGGCCGAGACAATCATGACGACTCCGACGGCCCGGCTCTCTTCTGGGTTGATCGCCGTACCCACAGAGGCAAAGACTATGAGCCAAGCCGTCTGCCACAGAGCTCCAATAAACAAAGGCCATCGTCGGCCTACTCGCTCTGAGGCATAGATACCAGGAACAGTCATCCCCACGTTCACAGCGCCGAGGATAAGTTGTACCTAAGTACGTAAGAATTAGCTAGAATTTCAACAAGAAAGGAAGGAAAAGGGGGTTTCGTTCGTCGGTAGGACACCGAGAATTTAGAGCTTGCTTACCAGGATAGGATCATCAATGCCCGCTGACTGGAATATGGTAGCTCCGTAGTAGAAAAAGTAGTTTACACCTGTCCATTGCTGAAGAAATTGCACAGCCATGCCAAGCAGAGTTCGGTAGAGGACTTTAGGTATTTCGTTGTGAGGATCAAAGCATTCGACCCAGGTACCCTGGCTAACCTTTCGTTCCTCGTCCAGTAGAGCTTTCATCTCAACAAGATCATCCTCGACAAGAGGGTTCATCATATCGTGCTTCATTCCGCGAAGGCGTGCAAGTGATAGCCTTGCGCCCTCCCAATCATCTCTCGCAGCCAGCCATCTCGGCGACTCGGGAGCTGCCAGGACACCAAAGCCAAGGGGAACAGAAAAGGCCATTCCTAGGCCGATGACCACACGCCACGACGCGTCAGAGTCCTGAATCTCTCGCACACCATAGTTGACGATATTCGACACCAGGATTCCGATACTGATCATGAGTTGATAGGAGGCAACGACAGCGCCCCTGATTTCTCGCGGCGAACATTCACTCTGAAACATCGGCACCCCGACAGAAAGACTACCGACGCCAAAGCCAGCGACGATACGTCCGATCATCATGTGGATCCAAGACTCCATCGCTGTGATTTGGAGGGTATTGCCAATCAGAAAGAAAATAACACCAATGCTCAGACTCTTGCGGCGGCCAAACCAGTCAGCAGTACTTTTGACGCATCAGTGACAACGTCAATTGAGTGGTCTCTCTCCGACTGGAATGCTTACTATGAGGAGGTCAGGGCACCAATCAGGCATCCTATGCTCATGAGCGAGACAAGAGTTGACTTCATGACCGACCTCCAGGCGATAGTTCCATCATCTTGTTGCTGGCCGAACCGTTCCACAAAGTCAGTGAACAGAAGCATGCCTGAGATCTGGCCCGTATCGTAGCCGAAGAGGAACCCTCCAATAGAGGTGATCAATGCCAAAAGCAGGGCTTCAGCTCCGCATTCAGCTCCATTGATTTTGACAGCGCTACAACCATTGATATTAGTCGGCCTCCCTTAGATTATTTGGAGGCTCAAACACAGGGGATTGAGACACACCGTTTTCCAAGCATGATGTCTGTAAACTAGTAAGGAGTAAAGACGCAATGGGGATATTCATATTGAGGGCCGCTTGCCGCGAGGACGGATCGATCTTTATTTACCACGAGAGGCCTGCCGCCTACGCCGAGATGTTGAACCATGCTATGTATTGAGCTATTTCCCCGTGGGATGACATGTGGAGAAATACGGAGAATCACGTTGTGGGTTACAGATATACACTCGGTTCCGCTTGCGAGATGCCATGTCATTACTACAATTCCAAGTTTAATGCTTGCTTCTCATGCTTGTTTTAAAAATTCAGGGCTGATTGACAATTTCGGATGCCCACTCATTTACGTCATCGAACTCATTAGAGCCCTGCTCTACCCAATGTTGTAGCTGCGAATGTATTGCTTCCCTAAGGTAGTCAGCCATGATTAATCTCGAACAAATAATTGCGAGGTACGAGGTAACGTTGCTGCCAGTGCCAGGCTTTTCTATGGTATAACTTCAACGGGGATTGTAATTTTCCAGCTAAGGGCTCTGACGGCAAATGGAAGTGGTTCAAATGGCGTCCGATCCTGCTAAATGGGATAATCCTCCATTGCCGTGGCAAGTCTTGACTATGGTTTTGCCATTTTATCGCCTTGACACCTAATTCAAGATACCTATGCCATCTCTTGTCTTGGCAATAGCTGCTGAGAGTCCACATTTGCCAGCGAAGGCCACGTGGGCATATGATTGACCATTGGGTGCAGCCCAGGTTCGAGCCAGAGCAGCAACAAAAGTCTATAAAAAACATCCAAAGGTAGAAAGATGATTGGTCGGAGACAGACCACCGTGATGATGGCAAAGTTGCAGTTCCAGCGAGATAGTAGGTAGTCACTGTTTCGCGATATCGTTTAGCCTGAGACTTCTCAGGGTCGAAGTTGGTCATGATGCATGCCAATTAGGCAAAATTCTTCAGCGCGACTTCTAGCCAAGGAAAACTCCGGCCTTGTAACTGACACGCAGGCGTCTAATGATTATGGATATACTGAAGTTCACTGGCGCCTGATATCATGAGTGGAGGACACTCGAGCCTTCTTGGCTGGTATCAGGGAACCAAACTCAGATCACCCGGAAGTTCTCATCCAGTGCCCATCATCGCTGGCAAATATGTCCTACCAAGTGCCCAAAAACTGCCTTTCCAGAATTTGCCGACAGGGCGGGATCTGACGAAAGTTAAGGACTAGGTATTTGCCAGTTAGTGGACAAGCAATCGAAATCAAATCTCAAGGGTCACTCACCCTTGCACATATCTTACCATCTGCCAAGCCACGGAGTGTGTCGTCAATGCATCATAGTTGAGGGCAGATTATGAATCATGACGGAGGGGCGACAGCGATTCGCTTTTCAAGAGAGCTACTTACCCTTCACGTTGCAGAAGACTCCGCAAGTTCATTGCCAACTGGTCACAAGATTGGCGACCGTTGGCTCTCGGTTCAACGAGACAGAAAAATGGAACATCCATCTCAAACTCCAGGAGAAACAACATTAAAAGGCAAAAAACAAAAGCACCGGCTTAGTGGCGGCCGATATGTGACAATTTGGTGACGAAGCGAAGCTGATCAACAGCGACTGAGACGTGATTAAGTGTCCTGGGAGAATGCCCCAGGAGAATCTCTCTCGGAATACAAAGTCCCGAGACTTACCCTTGATTCACAATGCATGCTGACAGTTTTAAAATAGTATGGCGTGACGCGGCCAGATACAGGATTCGTGACAGCAAGGGTGCAAACCTTAATCGCGTAACAGGGGCTATACTCGGGAACTTGAAACAGAGCACCGCGCAGATCTATCCGAGATCCTCAGCGCGACTGAACGAATCGGGTTTTAAGCGGCGTTAGAGCTGGCGACGCTAGGGTAGCAATAAGGGGATGGGGGTTTGCCTAATCCGAAGCTTGAACGGAATCTATGTTGAAACGCGAATGTTTAATCTAATGTCGATCTCAAGAATCTGGTTTCGTCTTGAGGCATCCATCGTTGCGAATGGGATTGTGTACATACAGAGCCAGAATAGGTGACTGAGTATGTTTTTGAAAGGCATATAATATGAGGGGCGGCCGAGACACTTTTTGGTAATCCTTTTCGATCACACTCCCAAGGGCTGGTACCCGATGACATCTGCCAAGAACACTTTACGGCCTTTATAGTTTTCGTTCTTCTCATTTTCGTTTCTTTTTTCTTTTCAAGTTCTTCCGTTTTTACATTGATCTGCTCTTGATAGACATCGGGCTGGTCCTTATTCCCTTCATTCAGTCAATCACGGCCCTTTGATCATCTGTACGGCTGGACCGAGGCCTGTCATTCGAAGTACCCTGTTTACGAACGCTCGCCAAAGCGTATCCAATAACACCAGACCATGGAGTCAGAGACGGCAGTTAAGCCACAATGTGGTAGCCCAGGGGGGCTCGATTCCGAGGAATACAACCTTGGTCTACAAATCTCGGGGCTTTGTGAGTCGCATGAATCATAGAAATGTCTCTTTTGATTTCTTTGAGATTACTGACCACCTTATATATCAGTCATTGTCCTACTAGTCTCCTGTCTTGGTAAGCAACGAGATACGGTGCAGTTCAAATATCAGACTTCTCTAACAACTCTACAATAGGTGCTGGCTTCCCTGTTGCTGCAAAGAAGTTAACATGGTTGAGAATCCCGGCAAAAGTATTTTTTGCGTGCAAGCATTTTGGCACAGGGGTTCTAGTCGCGACAGCTTTCGTTCATGTAAGTTGCTTCCCAGACAGAGGCATCAAGAAGCCCTTTGCTGACTCCATCAGCTTCTGCCAACCGCTTTTGGGAGCCTTACAAACCCCTGTCTGCCAGAGCTCTTTACAGACATCTACCCCGCCATGCCCGGAGTTATCATGATGGCGTCCATGTTTATGCTCTTCGTCGTCGAGCTATACCTGAACGCAAAGGCAGGTGGCCACTCTCACGGTGGTCCGACTGGCGCTCCTGCACCAGCTAACTTGCCCAGGCAAGTTAAAGAGCCATTTCAACATGTGACACACTTGGAAGAACACTCCTCCAAAGCTCGTCCGCTTGAAGACTACGGTGAATTTGCTTACTCAAAAACGATGAGGCAAAAGCTCTACGAGCAGGATTCCAAACAGTATGGACTTGACAATGACGATACGGACAACCATTCTACCATGCCTGCTTGGTTTATTGCATTCTATGAACAGTACGTCCGTCAGAGGACAGAGGTTTTGGAAATGATTCGGTCCCAAAGCTTTTCAACGGACGCGAGTGAGGAGACAATCACCTTCGAAACCAGCCACTCCCACTTTGACGAAGAAGGGCAGGAGGTTGATCCGCTCGTTTACAAGAAGATGTCAACCAACATCACTCTTCTTGAAGGTGGTATCCTTTTCCACTCCATCTTCGTTGGCATCACGATCGCCATGACTACGGATGGCCTCGCCGTCTTGTTGGTTGCGATTCTTTTCCATCAGATGTTCGAAGGGCTCGGACTCGGATCGCGAATCGCTGCTGTACCCTACCCTCGGGGCAGCCTTCGCCCATGGCTATTAGTTGTCGCTTTTGGAATGACGGCACCCATTGGCCAGGCTATCGGGATAGCGAGCAGGAACTCCTATGATCCTGAGAGTGAGGTTGGACTGATTCTGGTCGGGGTGTTCAACTCAATGTGAGTTTTTCGAACAGGCTACCATTCCAATACTGACTCCAAAAGATCCTCTGGGTTGTTGATATACGCCGCCCTGGTAAACCTCTTGGTAGAAGACTTTCTTTCGGAGGAGGCAAAGCTGTTAATGACGAAGAAGGACAAAATTGCGGCGTTTGGCTGGGTTTGTCTTGGCGGTAAGTTGAACGCATCACCCTTACTTACAGCTTGAAAGCTGACACCTGCAAAGCATTTGGCATGTCGGTCATTGGTGCTTTCGCGTGAGAGAGCTCGTTCTTCGGGGGAAACAAAGGCCATGCATTTCTCAGTATCCGCCGTGCCAATGTTCAAGGACGTTTTGGTTGGAAGACACAATGGGTCTCTACTCAAGTCAGATGCAACCCTAGCAGTGCCATCTAATTATCAATGCTAGTAGTCGGGCGAGGGAGAGTGGTTGTAGGAACCGTTTTGGATAATCGACGTTCCGCTCGTTTTGTACATGCTTTTCGAGTCAAGTACCAGTGACTGATACTTTGGGTGACTCGAGAGACGTAGCAGGCTGATGGGGCAGGAAGGATTAATGAATCGAATGTTGCAGAAGCAGAAGATGGCATGCCACCCTTTGAGATGGCAAACCTTCACAGATGTCACAGGTTGATTCTGCTGATGAATTGACGCAGCCAAACACGGCCGGTTTAAGATATATTTCGAATGAACACTGGTAGTTTGTTGACTCCAATCGCTAACCGTCCCTTCCATTAATAACCTTCCATTTATACACATGCTTAGTAAACACCAACAAAGATGCCAGCAACAGCAGCCACTGCAACGACCAGGCCGGCCTTGAGAGGCGAACCGTTTGCGGCGTTGTCATCGTCTTTGTCATCCTTGCTGTCGCTGCTGCTTGACTTGGAGGAGCCGGTCTCGGAAGCGAATGTATATTCGGTGCAAGTAGCACCACCAAAGTCCGTCATGGGTCCGATGAGAGAGGAAACGTCGGGGACATCGCTGCAAGCATCGATGAGGCTGGAGAGGCCCTTCCGTTGGTCTGAGTACCAGCTGGCGACCGAAGAGGCATAGGATGAGTACTCCTTGGCCATGGAGCCGGTAACCGCCGGGAGCTCACAGGCGTCGGTCATGGAAATGACCTGGGTCTGGCTGGCGAGGAAGCTGGCCAGGCTTGAGTCGGGAGTAGGGAGGGCGGACAGCTTGGGCAAGAGGTCTGTGGCGAGCTTTGCGCACTCTTTGGCACCACGCTTCTCGATGCCCTCGGGGGCAGCGGCGACGATGGCAGCGGCGCCAGCGAGGAGGAGGTAGGCACGCATGGTGGTTGTTGTTGGTGTTGTTGAAAGTGGAGGAACGGTAGTTGATAGAGTGGACAGTGGGGGTAGATGCACGAATGCAGGGTTCGTGAAGGGTAAGGTAGTGGATGTGCGGCAACTAAGGATGCTGTTGATGAAGTGTCGCGAACCAACACCGTGGAGCAGCAGGTCAGTATTTATCTCTGTGAAACTCCCCAGACCCGACAGAGAGGACCAAAACACTTTGAGACAAGGGGCTGCAAGAGCTGAGCATCATGGCGCCAGGGGTTCGCCAAAGCTATCCCCCATCTCGACTTAAAGCCTGTGGGGCAATCTCCCCTCGGAAGCCACATTGCGCGAACAATTGGCTGCTCTCAACGACGTCGGCCCGGCAGTTAAATCACAGCGGGTAGAACGGCGGCGTGGCTTAACAAGAGTGTCTTGGCTGATCCCTTGATACCTGTCTCTCCCACTCTATTTTTGATGAAGTGCTCCACCAGAGACCGCCCCTCCGCTCTTGGTAACCAAGCGTAAATAGGCCATCGTTTTCAGCTCATATGCAGACCCAGCCATGCCATGCTTTAGAGCTGTTTCAAGCAACGCCACCATGCAGGACGACGAGCTGTTTGCTAAACAGCTAACGTTAGCTGTCGCAGGCTGTCGACGCGGGCTTGCTTGGCACGCGCACCAGCACCACAAATGCCCCTATTCTCATTTAAGTTGCGGCGCTAAGATGCCGGTTGTCCGCCCTATAAGGCATGCTGCAATCAAGAAAGCTTCGCGAATGAGCCATCGGACGTCAGAGGATATTGTCTGCCCCTATTCCTGAAACACATCTGTGTCAGAATGCGGCTTTTCCAATGCGCGCCCTTGTGTTTGAGGATAAGCGCCACAGTCATCTTGAGGGTTTGAGTTGATCAACTAGAATGCCCATTGCACCGTCAGGCGCTAATGCGGGCATCGAGTAGAGTGATCCACAAGAGCATTCTTGTTGAATTACCCCTTGCGGTAAATAAGAGACCATGCTAGTCCCCTACCTTCGTGCTCGGGACTAACGTGCCGGGCTCGAAGCTGCACTTACTTGGCAGTGGAGTACAGGGTAGGTGGTCAGTTCCGTGGAGGAAAGGCATTTGCCTGAATGCTGGTCCAGAGGGATGACAGGCATTCTGCGTTACATGAGCATGAGGGGATCTCATCTGAATTGTGGGGAGATAACAGTGCTCTTAATCCTCGTGGAAGCACCTCGCCTTTGTGGGAGCATCGAGCAGTTTATAGGGAGGGAATCTCATCATTAGTTCACGTATCCTCTGGCGCTCGATGTATGTCTAGCTAAGCCCCGTTCTGTTGATTACTTTTCATTACCCCAATTTCTTTTGAACACATCCAAGTATTCCTTCACTCCAGGACTGTCTTCGCTTTCCCCTCCTACATCCACTTTGGACCTCAGACGCGCCACGATTAGGTCGCGTGCAATCTTTGGAGAAGCCAGGGCTAGCTCCTCGTCTAGTTTAGCCTGGCTAATCACTTTTCCATTGCAAAGTTCCTTGATCAAGGTGTCCACCAAGTGCTGGCAATTATTGGACAGTAGAGAATATCGCGGGTTGAGTTCTGTGTGCTGGCGGCCTAGTACAACGCGTTAGATGCCTTCATCGCCAACAACTACGTATATGCTCACCTAAATCCTGTATTTCTTCATGTGTTTTTGTTGTTTCGCCAACATAGTAGCATGAACTCCAGGAATCGACAAGCTCGGGCGTAATCACAGCGACGCGGAAGTAGTTTTTCCCCAGCGCAGTAAGTTCCAGGCGATCGCTCATCAAATCGTAGCAGTAGCATTTCTCAAGCCCCCGGTCGATAACGCAGACAGCCCAGTGGCTCACACTATTGAGGCTCATTCCAACGTGCCTTGCCAGGAGCTTGTAGCTCTGCTGGGAGACCTCGAATATGCCGAAAGAGATGGGCGTTGTCACGAGAAACACAGCCCTGTGCGTTGTTCTGGGGTCGCATCTCAGGGGGGCCATCTCGAGGGCCGAGTCGCCCGTAAGCTTCTGGGTTACCAGGTCGAGAAACTCGTTTCGCTGGCGTATCTCTTCAGCTCTTCTTGCCTCTTCTTCCTCCTCGACCTGTCGCCTCTTCCTCTGCTCCCTTGGTTGCGAGACGAGTCAGCCATCCCGGTTATTCCGAGCTACAGTGGAGATTTAAAAAGGCTCACCATTTCCTCGACAGATTCTGGTACGCTGCCTCGCCGGCTGCTGCTACCTTGTAGAGGGCATCAAGTCCCATGTTCTGCTATGAAGCTGGTTGCATTGCTCTGTTCCTTGTAATCTTCCGGATTGCGAAAACTGACGCTCGCGACAAAGCTGCGGCCGTGTGTTCTTTTTGTGTCCAACAGCTGAGGAATCAATGAACCACAGCGGGGCGCCACAGCCACGCGGGCATGCCGAATCAACCGATTTGAACCCATGTCTGCGTCACGCTTGGCAGAATGCGCCTCAATCCTGACGGAGACAAAACCCTTTGACGATGACGTGTGACCTTGCCAAGCCGAAGTGGACGCCTCACGTGTAAAACAGCAGCACAAATTTGGATGACTGTGCTTCTGTTGAATACTGCAACGAATAATTCCCCAAGTTCAATAATCAGATAAAATGATTGATATCTGCTCTACGTACTTACTAGAGCTCTCGTCTTCTTATTATCCGACACACATAAGATTCACTAACTCATTGCTGTCGGTGACAGGATTAACCTTAGGTCCCAGCCGCACACCAAGATTCGCCCAACACCAACGTTTGCATTCTACGTCTGTTTTGTGTCGATCTAATACCTTCATACGTAAAACGGGATCAATAACCGACTACGCAAATGGATTTGCGACCGTAGATGTAGATAATGCTTTCAGAGCTCCAAGTCTCTGTCTGGCCTTCTCGCTCAAAAGGTCCCATAATTTCAGGATTAAACTAGATAGAGTTCTATAAAAGCTTTCAGCGTTTGCATAGTGAGACCAGTATATCTTCACCACGGATGTAGCAGCCTGGTCTCGCTTTCTGATAACTATCTCAGTCCTCCAGAGAGCAGAATCTCTTGGCCTGTGAGATAGCCCGTTTTTGCCATCCTGAGAGGTGTTAGCAGTTGATAAACAGCGATAATTGGCGGCCCCTACATCACCACCACGTTGGAAACCTCCTCGGGCACCCCCAAGCGATGTGCAGGGATACTGGCCGCAATAGCTAGCCCCGGGTCTGTTGATCTCAACGCCTCCAAGTCCGTATTGCTCTCCCAGGTGCTGCACAGCGAGTTAGTCAATTTCCACAGTTCAAGGTCTTGGCTGGGGTTTTCTGACTCTGATTTGGGGGTTGGTATCATCCCGGTGGAGCCGATCAAAGCCGGCAAGACCTTTGAGAAAGCTTAGCACCTCCAGAATGTTGAGACCGTGTAGGGATATCTTACGATGTTTACCGTTACTCCCTCCGGCGCGAGGACTGTTGCAAGATTCTGACCCATCGAGCTGTTGCCACGAATGAGTCATAGTTGGGTTGGGTTCAATTCAAACGATTGGACTTACCTGAGCGCTCCTTTGGTAGCCGCATAATGGCATCCATTGATGCCACCTCCACGGCTGGCGATACTACCAACCAGAATGACTCGCCCCCAACCTTGAGAGCGCATGCCTGGAAGACAAGCTTTGGTGACCACAAACTGGCTTCTGGCATTGACCTCCATCACATCATCCCAGTCATCCTCCTCGATGTTTTGAATGTCTCGAATGCGTTTTCCTACACCAGCATTGGCAACAAGAATCGAAACTACCTTGTGTCTGGCAGCCACTTCCTCATGGCCCAAGACGCTGTCGACAAGACCTCTCGTAGCTTCACGATTAGACAGGTCTGCAGCCACACAGACGAAAAGCTGCCCTTTGTGCGATGCTCGAAGCTCAGAGGCCAGCCTTTCTGCTTTGTCCTACATCGCGATTGCGTGTGAGCATGCATGGCTCTTGCTCGAACATTCTGACTTTGACTGAGGGAGCATACCTGACTTGACGAATAATGCAGGACGACGTCGCAGCCTTCCGCAGCCAGAGCTGTAGCACATGCTGCACCAATACCTCCGCTAGGTGAATGTCAGTACCGGATACAGAAGCCGTACGATTCTACGGGAAAGGAGAGGCTAGGTACCTAGCACCAGTCACGAGAGCCAGACGCCCTTGGATCCGGTTATCTACGGTCTGGATTCTGTACGTGGTCATTCTGAGGGTGACAACGGAGCACCTTGAGTTTATGAAGTCCTCTTCTTATCGGAAATAGTTGGAACCTCGATGTCTTGGTCCCGGATCAAGCCCCTCGGAGTCAACGGGTGGCGGTGCGGGGTAGTCGCCGATCTGCCGAAGCTAGGAGCAATATCTCCACAGGAGACAAGGTTCTAAGCAAAGCGCTGGAAGAGACTGCATCTTGCACAGCCTCGATGCGAGTGGTCGAGGTCACATCGCAACGTCTCAGGTGTTGAGATGCAGAGAAAGCGGGTATAATTCTCCGTGGATATTACCATGAACTGTCAACGCTCCTGTTGCACGGGTACATTGTTCTGAGGATTAGGCTCGAACGCAGAATCGAACTTTAGGGATGGTTTCGTGCTCAAATTGACCAGAAGATTATGGCAAGATCGAAGCTGAGATCTAATACGTTATACTGAGTACCATCCAACTCCGGGTTGTACTTTAACTTGCGGCACTTTACAATGCACAGCCTATTGAAGTCTAGACTATCAAAAACATGGTCTAGGGTGCTGCGAATGTGACCAGGCGGATCCCTGGGATTAAGCTTATCTCAACGCGTTGCAACCTGGACCACATGGGTAAGGAAAGACTTCGCTCCACGGATCCAGAGGGATCTAAGGAGACATGGTCGGCGTTGCGTTGAATACTAGGGAGTGCATCCGTACTTTTCCGATCTCGCAGTCTCCACGATAACTGTCAGATGGATCATGAACCCCTTCCAGTACCGGAGGATCAAGCGCAATATCGAACGTTTAATCGGAAAAGCTCGTCGAGAAAGGCGAGGCCGAGGTAAGCGGGGTAATCGGCGTTATTTCTATGGCCCGACTCTCAGCCAAGAAGTTGCTTGCCTGAAAAGAACTGCCGCTGTTTTAAGTTAACCTTGTCACTGCATCCGTAGTCTAAAGGGCGGCCCGGTGCGGAGATCTCTGTCCCTTCGGGGTTGTCTATACCGACCGGACCCCGAACTCCATCCTCGCGCTGTAGCATGTATGTACCCTATATCGATCACAGACTGCCAGGCTGCCGACTGCTGGCATGACGTCGGATATCTCATTCGGGGGTGATTCTTGTTCAAAGACAGAACCTCTGGGACGCTCGAAGGACTGGCGTCATAGTGGCTTTTGGACCGTCGTCGTGTTGGCACTCGAGGCCACCGTCACGGATGGGGATGACGGCATACGTCCTTCAAAGGGGGCAACGTGCAACGCAGAAAACGACTCCTTGCCGATCCCGTCTTTAATCCTTGGCAGCTCCACACCAAATGCGCTGATGCTTACAGGTTACTTCGCCAAGAGCGCAACACCATCTCGCACCAAGTCAAATGTCACGAGCGACCCCAACCAACATGCTTCCCCACGGGGAAGCAGGCGGGGTAGAAGCATAGCGGCCGTCGATCATGCCGTTCCCAACTTTGTCAGGATCTGGGTCGCCTTTTTGGTTGCATATGGTGATGCCGAGGGTGAAGTATATAAGGCGCGTCGTCCCGGTTCCAAGAGCGAGGAACACCACTCCATCTGTAAATTCGTTGTCATTTATCCCATCCCACAACAGAAGCAGTAACCTGCAAGCCTTTTTATCCTTGTACTTGTTTAACCAAGAAAAATCTATGGGCTTTAACACTCATGCATCGGGCACAAATGACCCGCCTGAGGTGCGGAACTGGCGAATCCACATGATCGCCCTGGTGGCCAGCATGTCTGCCCTCGCAAGTGAGTTTACAGTCTCAACATGCTTGACAGGGTGCTGAATCATGTGCAGTGGGATACGACACGTCTGTGGTTGGAGGCAGCATGGCACTGGAATCATTCATCAGAGACTTTGGTCTTGATGATGCTGGCAAGACGGAGCGCGACACCATCCAGGGCAATATTGTCTCAACGTTCCAGGTACGCCAGTTCACACTTGCCCATGCTCATGCAAGAGAGCTGTGTAATCCTATCCCAACTCGCCTGAACTTGCTTCAACTCTTCTCAACTTGTGTCAACTCGTCTAAACTTACGACAGGCCGGCTGCTTCTTCGGCGCTCTCCTTACGTTTCCCATTGCTGAGAAATGGGGCCGCCGCAAGACCATTTTGGGCGCAGCCTTGGTCTTCTTGCTTGGTGGCACACTCATGACCGCTGCCAATGGCCACATCGCCATGTTAATTGTTGGCCGGGCCATCGCCGGCTTGGGCATCGGCGCCTCCTCTCTGACTGTCCCCGTGTACATTGCTGAAACTGCTCGTGAGTCCTGCCATATTGCTCTATTCACGGGCAAAGTAAGGCTTACAAAACCACTACAACAGCACCTTCAATCCGTGGTAGACTCGTCGGCATATTTGAGATCGCCTCGCAGGGTGGTGGCATGCTGGGTTTCTGGATCAACTATGCCACAGACCGCACTATCGACGTAAACACCAAAACTCAGTGGATCGTCCCGCTGGCGCTGCAGCTCGCTCCTGGTCTGCTGCTTTGCCTGGGAATGCTCTGGTGCCCCGAATCTCCTCGCTGGCTTGCCCGTGGCGACCAGTTCGAGGCCGCCGAGCAGGTCCTGACCATGATCCGAGGACTCCCCTCGGACCATGAGTACATCCGCCGCGAGATGGGCGACATCCGCAGGCAGGTAGAGGAACGGAGCACCAACAAGATGAGCAAGAAGCAGCAGTTCCAGAAGCTCTTCCAGAAGGGCGTGCGCAACCGCATGGGCGTCGGACTGGCCCTCATGTTCCTGCAGAGCTTCACCGGTGTCAACATCATCACGTACTATGCGCCGCGCATCTTTGAGAGCCTCGGCGTCTCGGGCACCTCGCTGAGGCTCTTCTCGACCGGCTTCTACGGCATCGCAAAGACGTTTGGCATGTTCCTGTTCACGTTCTGGGTCGTCGAAAAGGTCGGTCGCCGCAAGGGCCTCATCTGGGGCGCCGCGCTCGGGTGCATCCCCATGTGGTATATCGGCGGATACGTGATGAGGGCCGATCCAGAGGCAGCCGCAGCCGCGGGGGACGTCAACCGCGACGGTTGGGGGTATCTCGCGATCGTCTGTGTATATATTAACGCCGTCATCATCTGTGCGACCTGGCAGGGCATCACATGGACCTACGCATCCGAGATCTTTCCGCTCGACATCCGCATGCTCTGCGTGGCGCTGACCACTGCAGATACCTGGCTGGGGTCCTTCATCATCGCCCGCTCGACGCCGTACATGATCTCTGACCTGGGCTACGGCGCGTACTTCTTCTTCAGCGCCATCCTGGTGTGCATGGGCACCTGGGCCACCTTCTTTGTTCCGGAAACAAAAGGTATGTGAAAGTCGTCGAGTAGAGTTGGCACAACATCAGACACACATGCGCTGACACACACATCAACAGGTAAAACCCTAGAGGAGATGGATGCCCTCTTCCTCAGGCCAGTGTACAAAACAGTATGGGCACAAATACGTGGCAGGCCGGTGCTGGCTTCAGATCGCCCCGAGTCACCCCCGTTCGAAGACGACGAGAAGGCCAAGGAGCTTCGGATACCTTAGCTGCCGCGGCGTGCAGCTCCCCCTAACCTTTGTGGGAACGGAAACACCGGCTGGACGAACTGGGCCCTGAGACGAGGCCTGTCACGTCTCTTAAGGCATGCCTACGCTTAAGACGAGGGCTATTCTCCGGTAGGGGCAGGCATGCTTAGATTGCACGTAGCAGGGCATGAAGGAGGGCCTAGCCTGATGTCTTGTCTGCACCAGGTGCAGCCGTAGATAGCAACAATGAGGAGCTACTGCTTATCGGCTGCAGCCGCTGATCCCGCTGGTGGTGGTGGGTGAGAAAACAAGCTTGATTTGACTGCGCCTCTTCCATTCTTCTAGAAGATACAAGACCCAGGCTTGGGATGCCACACCAAAAGATCGAGTTGCTCGCCATAGCCGATGCGACCAAGACCATGCCTCCGAGGTCGATCATCGCTCTGCCGTAAGCATCTTCTGCTTCCTGAAGAAATGTCTCTGTCCAGAGGTTCGACTCCATCTGCCAAAGCACTTACCCAAAGCCGCCCTTTTCCCCCGCAAGCTTTCCCCAGACAGTCCCGCAAGTGATCTGCCAAGCTGTAGAAACTATTACTAATGGAATCTAGGATAGCGATTGGGGTTGACAAGGGCATGGGCTGTCTGCAGACACTTTCTCCCCCCATCGCCCAACGGTCGGAACGCTACGCCGCCTGCATCCGATGGTCTAGCAGGCCCTGGCTATCAGCAATGGCCACACTCGATAACATCAAACGCCTTATCATTGGCCTGGCCCCATCGTCTGATGGACGGACGAGTTTCCTTTTTGGGGCTCCGTCTTGGTGCTTGCTTATTGCCAAGCCTCCCTGGGGATGTTCTGATCCACTTCCAGGGTGGAAATACGACCAACAAGTCGGAAGAATCCTATCTGCGACCGGGGTCCGTGATAAGTGCTTGACGGTTGGTCCAACGTTAATAAATTGGGGCCAAGAGATTGCGGCGACAAGTACGAGATAATTTAGTTAGTTAGTTAGTTTGCTGGAATGGCCCTTTGCAGCGGATCTCACCAAACGAGAAAGCCCTAGACTGTTTAGAGCATCATCTACTCACTCGGGCCGTTTATTATTCGTACATGCTCACTACAAGCTCCGGGTTCTTCGGGCCCAATCTGTGTCGTTGCAAGCTCCAACCAAGGTTGCTTTGCCTGTCTCAGGTGGCGATGCAGAGCTGCGTAGGGGGCGCGTTTGTGGCACACACACACTCGTATCGTTAGCCGGCACTTGGTTCGTTTCTCAAGGTAATGGTAATGGCACTGAGTAATTAGTTAGTTAGTCTTCCCGTGAGGCAAACACAAGTAAGAGTAATCCCATTGTGGGCTGACGGGGCGATAGCACCTGTTCCCACTTCGTATCCATCACGACCCGCCTCCCCCAGATTCGCAGCGCAGGGTCTCTATCGTGACAACCGCCGACACGGGAAAGCGGGCACTCTTGTGTGTCCTACAGCACAGCAATCTTTGGTGAGGTAATCGCCAAGCACAAAAAGTGGCGGATGTGGCCAGCTTCGCACACACAAGATAGTAGATAGCATCATCACGTAAGACCGAAGGCCCGCCCTATGATCGGCTTGCGACGGGTTTGCGATTCGTCACGATCGCATCTGCACTACTCCGTACGAGAGCCATCAACCACAACCACAACCACAACCACCTACCGCAATCAGCATCAGCAGTTCGCATGCGCCATCCCACCGCAACGCTGAAGCAATTCGCAGCAAGCCAGGTCAGCACCCAATATTAGCCTCCTTCCCCCTTGAGCCAGGTACCAACAAACCTTGTCGTGGTCGGGGAAACTCCCGCGGCGTCTAGACGATGCCCATCCGGTCGGGTCGGGTCCTGATGAAGTCCTGACAGCTGCTGGGGGCCAAAAGCCTTGCCACTCTGAGCTGCCATCATCAGGGCTTCTTCAGCCAGCAGCGACGCGACAGGTAGGTCGAGAGGCTGTGCCGCGCGCTACCTTCGCTGTCGCATCCTTTCTCGCCGTGGTGCGATAGACATCGCCCCCCCTTCAGCTGGCGATAGCGTTTTAAGGTTGATGATTAGCTTGGCTCGTGGATTGGCCTCCCCACGAAGCGCCACTTAATCAGACCAGGCCCTTGCTAGTCCCCCTCCAAGGATGCTCCAAGTAGTATCTCACACGCAGACAAGGGGCATCCAGGCCAAAATGCCAAGGGGACCCCCTCAGCGATCGATCTGACCACCTTCCCTTCTCAGTAATTCCTCCGTCAGTGGTAGGAGGCCACCAGAAAGACGAGCGCTACGTAGCAGCCAAAGGAGCCAGGTCACGCGTCCAAGCGAGATAAGCCAACGATCGCTCACTGCCTGGTTCTGTCTGCTGGCCAAGTGCGGGGAGTCCGGTGGAGAGAGAGAGAGAGAGAGGGGAGATGGCCCAATCAATCCTGGCAAACCCAGCTCACGGCGTGTACAGTAGATGGTTCATCTGAAACAGGCAAGTCCCTGACTTTGCATCTAAAGAAAAGAACAGGCTTGACCAAGATGGAAGGAGTTGAGCGGGTGCGTGGTGTATAGAGTTTTGAAGCTTAAAGAAGGGCTAAATTAGACTACAAACGGCAACGGCTCTCCGGCCTGCAAGCGCTTAATCACCTACATACCTACACACTCTGCTTCACGCGAGGAGTGCTGTTACTGCTGTGTTGTGGCCTGGCCTCCACTCCCGTTCACGGGACGGGGGACGGTCGACGGTCGTTCAGAGTGCGTGCCGAATCTGAGCCCATCTGCAAAACGGTGGCACCGAAAAGAGAGAACCCCGAGACACTCGTCTCAGCCAACAGCGTCCGGCACAGTGCCTGACTCGGGAAATATCCAGGCCCCCCATTCCAATCCCCATCCCTCTCCCCGAAGACGCCTGCGAGCCTCAATGGAAGCTTCTCTCGTCTGTCGGGGACCTCCCGGCTGACCGGGGGCAACGTGCGATCCCTTGGGGGGACGGTGGATCTTTTGAGCACTTCCTATCTCGTCTGATACCGATGTTCCCCCCCCCCCC